>CAKAOH010029540.1:0-43776 GCA_916701665.1 Sebastiscus tertius | reverse complement strand
CCACAAAGTTATCTGAGTCTAAGGAATCAACACGACTAAGAAAAGGTTGCCAAATCAATGAAAACTTGTCGGCTTACCCCTTCTAATAGTTTTAAGTAAATTAATTTAATAGGATAGTTAACTGAAATCGTATCAAATTAGCTTTTCACAGTTATAACTATGTTAAATAAAACAAATCAAACAGGTGTCTCGTAACAAAGAGAGGAACCACCTGCTAAAACTCAATTAGTGTTTTAACAAAATGTAATACATGCATAACATTTGAGTCGGTAGCTCATAAAAACCATAAACATTACGTTGTTTGCATATACCCGGATAACTTTATTACGTTAACTTAAAACAGTTAATCCTAATTGACTTTGGACTCCTGCAGGCCAGGAGAATGAGAGCTTTATCCTGGAGAAAAATGGATTTCCCTTCGATACATGTATGGGTGAGGGAGATGGCATCTTGTGTTGTACTGGAGAGACTTACATACATAACCAGAGGAAATGCAGCAGAATTTGAAAATGTTTGGAAACCTTTGTTGGAGTTTCTTGAACGTCAAGGGGGCACAGTCAAATTGAAACTGCTGTTTGTTGCTGAGTGCTGTTATTGAAATTGTTGTGTGTTGTGTTTTTTTTTTCTTCTTCTTTTAGGTATTTATTTGTTTTGTCTTATCTTTTATTTGTTTTCTTTGTTAAATAAGTGAAATACATGAAATGTCATGTCTCTCTTTCTTTGATCACTGTGGAAATTCTAACTGAACATTTCATTGTATAATTAAATTATTAATATTGTTAGTCTGTCTGTATGTGCATATATGTATATATGTTTATATGTAAAATTCAATAAAAAATATTGTTTAAAAAAAAAGAAACATGACGTTGTTTGCTTAAATTCAGTCTAATAAATGAACTCTGAGAAACCGGACACAACACCGGAAGTACGCAGGAGGGAACCCTCTCGCTCTGTGTAGGCCACATTATCTCTGCACGTTCATTTCTACAGTGTGGGAGTGAAACGAGCAGCACGTTGCATTTGACGTGAAGTGGGACCTGCGTCGCCTTCCTGTTGGCCATTTCTCTTCAGTTTCTTTCAGTTTTCCATATTACAAGCCTCAAAGTAAACACCTGAACGCCACCCAGAGACGAGTACTAAGCCCTAGAGAAACCTGCTTCCTCACTGACTTGTAACTATTATGGCTGGTTGCACCATCAAGACAGTGCACAGTATCTTTCAGAGCATGGAGTCCGGACCAGCTGCAGCTTCCAGCACTGCCACTGCACAGGTAAAGTTATCACAACAGAAGAAGATATTGAACGGCTATAGGTTGGCATAAAAGTATAAAATATTGGCATGTTTTACTGCTCAATGGTGTTAGCCTATTCCTTTTAGAGCATTTGACTCATGTGAAGTTCATTAACTGGGAGCTAGCTGTAACTCACAAGACAAAACATGTGACTTACTGTAGTTAGTTATGAAATGTCAAGGGGGAAGCCAGATGTTTGGACACATGTTTCCACTTACAGGGGATATTTCGCACACATAATTTTTGATAATTGAGTCAGTGTCTCCCAGAGTCAAATCAGAACATTAAAGAGGACTTATTGCTCATTTTCCGGTGCATACTTGTATTTGGGGTTTCTACTAGAACATGTTAACATGCTTTAATGTAAAAACTTTCCTCATACCGGCTGTGCTGCAGCACCTCTTTTCACCCTCCTGTCTGAAACTCTCTGTTTGAGCTCCTGACCTCACTCCTGAAAAGCCCAGTCTGCTCTGATTGGTCAGCTGGCCCTCTCAGTTTTGATTGGTCAACCAAACCAAACTCTCTGATTCCGCTCAAGGCCTATTGAAGGAGGGCGGACACCAAGCCCCCAGGAAGAGTGCCGGTCGTTGATCCTAACTTTCGTAGTGACCAAACGGCGGTTACAACTTCCGTGTCCATCACGTGATGCCGTTGGTCCAAAAAATACTTTTTCCCATAGACTTACATTGGGAAAGAGACGTCTGTAACTCAACGGAACAACTTTCATAGGAATGAATGGGGCCCCGCCACCAACGCTGTATCGAGTTCTCTTAATAAATCCATGGCGGACACGGGTCTTGGGGTATGGGTTATAACACATGCGCAGTGTAACTGAAGATGCGGTCGTGCGTTGCGATTTGCTCAATTTCGGCGAGTGCAGACCAGATTTAACTGCGCATGTGTTGTAACTAAAAGATATGACGCGTTGATGACGCGTGGCCCAGCCTCTTTCAAAGAGGCCTTGACTCCGCTTCAGCTCCGCTCTAACTAGCTTTGTTTGAGGGCGTGCCAAACTAACCGCTAGGCGTGTATTATGCAAATGTGTTACTTGGTGACATCATCACGTTGCGGAAGAAAAGGCAGGACTTCAAACAAGACATTTCAGGCAGTTCAGCAGCAGTGTTTCTGTGGGGGAGAGTAACTCCCTTTGGTGTGGACTTTGGCTTTGTAACTTTGCAGACCTTTTTAAATGCACAAAAAACTACAGGATATAACACATTTGTAACAAGAGACTGAATTAATCGTCAAAGGAGAAATGCAGCTGTGGAATATTATAATGGGATATCAGAGCAGCTTTAGTTTTGTCTATGTTGCTAACAGAAGTTCAGCTTGGTTGTTCATAGAGAGAGTCAGCTCTGTACTTTGGTCTTCAGTCTGTAAATAGTTGACACATTCTGCCTGGCGTCCCCGTCTTTTATCAGTCACTGTCCAGCAGAGATTCATGAGGTTCTCTTGATTCCTGGGATTTAATGCATTCCTTCCAGTGTCAGATAAGCAGTTTTATGCTTTCCTGTAGTTGTCAAGAGATATTCCTGTTCTCTCATTCGCAAAGAGCTAGTTTTTAAAAAGAGAAAGTTGTTTATTTCAAAATGTGGACATGAGAACCCTAACCCTTGGCATGCTTCATTCAACTTGTGTCTGCATTCAGCTGAGAGAGATTGCAGTTCAGACATCAGAGTGCATTTCAGAAATATTTGGCCACATGTGAATTTACTGCACATTTACCTTCATTTTTGTCCTGTTTTGGCATCAGTAAAAACAACTGTATCCAACTGTTTTCAGGAGTTTTTTTGTGTCGTACATCAGTGGATCCCAAAGTTTATTTTAAATCAAGGCACCGCCTCATTTTGTACATGATATAACATAACATACATACATGTGCACATTTTTCAGCTTACATGACACTATAGATGTCTATATTTTTAGCGATGTAAAATATGTGACGTATATGAACTGACATCAATTTTAGGTAAATAATAAATTCATAAAAATAATAATAATAAAAATAAAATAAATAAACTTAAATGTTAAATAAAAAACAGATGGGCTAATTAGTTAAAACATTTTGTAAAATGCGCAACTTGGCCTTTTTGAAATGTGTTGAATGTATCACCATTCCAGTTGTATCTCTATTTACAGTCAATATTTCTGACGGCTGTTCACCTGGAAAACTCACCTGCCTGAAAATGTAACTGTGAGCTTTCATGTCACTGATCTTTGTTGTGTTGTTATTGCACATTTAAAGGTGCTCTTTACAATACCTAGAGTATTAATGTAGCATCAAACAACTATTGGCTATGTAAAGATACAGAGGAGTAATGTCTACCTGAGCAGAGAATGAAGTCGCTCTCCCTCTGTGTGTGTTATAACCTCAGCTTCTCTGTGCTTTGTTGACACACACCCGAGGGGAAAACTTCATCGCTCTTTATTGACTTTGTATTATGTGCAGGTGCCTCCTTGTCATATCCGTCTGCTAGCAAACAACGGAAAAAATGCCTAATAGCAGCTGTGTGGTGCGCTGCACTACCAACAGGGTAAAGAACCCAGAACTAAGATTTTAGAAGTGTAGTTGTATGGCGGTGACAGCTGATAATGTCGTCCTGACCGTCAGCGTAATCACGGAAGCGTAGCGCCCACCCTCCGGTTCCCCCTCAGGTTAACACCGTCATCTCTGTCAACAGTGTTGCCTTTGTTTTCACTGTTAACGCTGTTGACACTGCTAGCTACGAGCCGCCAGCTCAACCGTCATCATGTTGAGAGCCATGCGGAGGCAATAGAAATGCTCCCAATCTTGCAATTAGCACCTTTAATAGGGTTTTTAATATGATGATTTCAATGTTTTTCTTTTGTCTTTCATGTGGATGTTTGGAGGTGTGACATAAACGGTAGTTAATGTAAATGCTGCCACTATTTTTTATTTTTTTTAATGTGTTAAAAAATCTAACCTTGTACTGGACCTTTAAGGCACTCCAGTTGTGTATGCTATACACACTACCCGCATAGATACATGCCTTCCTGAGCATGTCTGAATGTTATTGTGTGAGTACTAATGTCCTTGCTGTATTTTGGGTGTACTTGGAGGTGTTTTTAGGGCCGTCTACTTATCATAAGATCACGTACTGTAAAACATATTTTCTTAATGATGGTAAAAACCTCTCAGCCAGGTGTCATCCTCATCTTTTAGGCTTCTTTTGCAGCTTGAATATTGACTGTTCTTCCCTTCTTCACCAGGCCTGGCTGGATCACCATTCCCGTTCTCTGGGTCTGTTCATCGATGGCAAGTTTGTCCGTCCAGCTGACAGACAGAGTCGTTCCCTGGCTGATTCTAAAGGTAAGGGCAGCATGAAATCAAATTGTAAGAAAACCTACACAGCTTACACTTAGCTCTTTTTCAGTTTTATCATCTTCTTTTTTGTACAATACCTTGAATAAAGATGAAGAAACTGAGCATGTTTTTCACTCCTCTGGTCTCCAGGTGGTACCGTGTGCAGCACAGTGTGCGCTGTGGAGGACGATGTTTCCCAGTGTGCCTCCTCTGCTGTTGACGGCTACAAGGCCTGGGCTGGCCTGAGCTGCTACCAGAGGGCCAAAGTGCTGCTCAGGTACGACAAACTCACCATCACACATCTCAGGAACCTCAACACACTGACTGTTTAAACTAGATCTGCTGCTGGGCACACACACATCACGTGCTGTGCGTAAGGGCACCGAGTGCCACAGGGGGCACAAACAGCTTAGCCATAACACTGCCGTTTGCCACGGAGGTGCCGCGGACCTCACGGTATAGACAGCTCAACTTTGGAGCGATATTTACCTTCATTCCCGGGGCACTAGCATGACATGTTTGGTATCAACGGATTCATCGTAATCTCAAGATTCATACGATACCACTGTATGTCTTAAAAACGGAAACCCGATGATCAATGAGACAGGCAGAGTGTAATTACAATGTAACCTGGTTCTATTTTTCACTTTTAGATGGTTAAATAATGTTAGAAATAGGCCTACCAGTAGGCTGCAGTTTAATTTTTTGGCCTATTCAAACAACACAATTTCATTTAAAAGATGTATATCAGTTTACCTTTTTTTTTTTAATATGTTACTGTGACTGGTGCATTTTGGTCAGATTTAATTGTTGTCTCATAATCAAGGTCAATATGCTAGCTGTATTATAAGCAGGTTCAGAGTCTATGCCAATCCTGGATGCGCAAAAATAACACTGTTTAAGAACCTCCCGGCAGGGCACTCTTTGCAAGTGCACAAAAAAAAGAGGTGATGGGGCACCAGCTAAAGTCTTGCCAAGGGCACCAAATTGGTCAGGTCCTGCACTGGTTTCGACCACTGTCACCTAATGTGGAGATTAATGGTCCCGTCCTCCTCTAACAGGTTGGTGGGCGTCCTCGGTCAGCATGGTCAGTGTGTGTCGGAGCTGTGTGAGCTGTGCGAGGCGTCCTGCTCGCCCTCCGCCCTCGTCAGACTGCTGCAGTACTACAGCAGCTGGGCTCAGCTCAGGGACACTCTCATCACCGACTGGACACCACTGGGTGAGGTTTGTTTACAAAGAAGCATTTGGTGTTAATATTCGTTTTCAATTGAGTTTTTTAAAAAATATATATTTTTCCGGTTTCCCAGGTGTGGTGGCAGTAGTCGTCTCTGATGACTGCTCTCTCTATTCCCTTATGCTCAAAGTCCTACCAGCACTGGCCATGGGTAAAACACACACACACACACACACACACACACACACACACACACACATACATACACACATACCCCTCACTGTTTCTCAGAGCTCATGGTGATGTCGGCAAATATCTAGTTTTGTCCGACCAATGTTCAAAGATACTGTATACTTATGGAAGACAAGTGACATCAACAAATTCTCACATTTGATATACCGAAACCATTTAATACGTGGCATTTTTGTTTAGAAATAATCAATTAATTATTGAAATAGTTGCAGATTGAATTTCAATTGATTAATTGGCTAATTGTTCCAGCTCTAATCAAATCCATCCTTTTCTATAAAACTGTTCTAAGAGATTATAATTGAATTGAGTTTTAATTGAATCCTGCCTCCTTCTAGGCAACTCCGTCATCGTTGTCCCTGGTCGTAGCAGCGCCCCTCCAGCCCTCCTGTTGGCGCAGCTTTTTATGGGAGCAGGGCTTCCTGCCGGGGCGCTTAATGTTTTAACAGGAAGTGACATGTCGCTGGGTGCCAAAGTGGCCCAGAACCCCAGCATCAGCTACGTCACCTACAGCGGCAACAAGCAGGTGCGTGCGAGGAAATTGGTGTGACATTCCTTACCAGAAGAACCTACCTATACATTTGTTATAAAGCTTTCAAAGCTGTTTTTAATGCTATCAAAATGTCCTGCATCATTACAACAACGTTTCTCTCTCTTTCAGGATGGGGTGATGCTGTGTAAGGCCACAGCGGCTTTGGGCGTTCCCATTTCTGTCTCCCCTTACATCGGCGCCAGCTGTCCCTTCATCATCTTTGAGTCAGCCGACATCGACAGCGCGGTGGACGCAGTGATAGAGACGGCCTTCAAGAAGAAAAGAGAGGTGATTAACACTAATAAGTATCCCCTATAGAAGGATAGAGTGGGTCTCATGCCATCCCAAAAGAACACCACTTCTCTTTAGATATATGGTGTGGATTTTTTGAAGTGGGGTTGTATGAGGTGCTTATCCATACTCAGTGTATTACCCACAGTAGATGATGGTCAGCACGCCTCCAGTTTGGAGAAACAGACAGAGGTATCAAACATGAGAGCAACTGGGGCAGGAGCAAAATGTATTTTAACCATCAGTTTAAGTGTACGCTCTATTTAGAATATGTTCACCGCTTTACCTTGCCGTCAGACAGCTCTTTCCGGCGGGGAACTGCAGCTGTTATCTATACTCTCTTCAAAGCCACCAGACTCCATTGACAAAAACAGTAATTTTACCTCGTAGAACACGGGAGTTGCTGGTCTACCGCTGCCTCGATCAGTTAGTTTGTTTGTGTTATTGTGTGACTTTGGTGTTTTTAAAGCAGTGATTCTCAAAGTGGGGTCCGTGGCACTCTGTCAGGGGGGTCCGCGAAATAATTTGCTATATATGCTGTAATAATCTTCTCTTCCTCTCTCTGCTCAGGTCCACTGGGTGCTGTGCGTGCAGGAGAGTGTGCTAGACAGCGTGGTGGCCCGTCTCAGGCTCCGTATGGCGGGGATGAAGTGCGTGGCCCTGCAGAGTCTCGGGGACCGGGACCTGGTGGACACTGCAATACAGGATGCTCAGCAGCAGGGGACCACGGTTAGTCAAAAACACAAAGACAAACTGTGCTTAGCTGTAGTGATGTTCCAAATGAGTGACTGAGAGGAGAGTAAGTTCACACTGTGACTATAACTTCGGGGATGGAAACTAACTGGACTTGAATTAGATTTTTTTTAACATACGCCAAAACCAGAAAGTAGGAAGGAGTTGAAAAATAATAATGATGTGTAACCTACAGGTGTTCGGTTTTCTCAGTTAGTGAAATGAAATCAGTTATTTTTCTCTCTCTGGTCCCCAGTTGGTTCAGTCCTGCACTGCCCCCCCTTCAGGTGCTCAGTACCCTCCCACAGTGCTCTGCGGGGCGGCCCCCTCCTCTCCATTTGTGGTCAGCCCCTCTCCTGGACCACTGCTGCCCCTCATGACTTTCAGAAGCAACACAGAAGCAGTGACCCTCGGTAAGGAAGCCTCCGAGGATGCAGATGCATGAGTGAAGATAGTTGAAGAGGTTATCCTGGTTAACAGCAGTTTCTGTGTTCAATAAAAACAGATTTCAGAGGAGTAATGCACGTAGTATTTTAATATTTCCATTTGTACCACAGTAACAGTCTCTGTTCTACACAGGAAACCACAGTCCTCATGGCCAGGCAGCCTCCATCTGGACCGAAGACCTCACACTGGCTTTGGAGACAGCTAAGAGGTGCACACATTCACAAACTTCCTCTTCTTTCCCTTCTCCTACTACTGTGCTTTTCCTGCTTTGACAAGTCAACATGTCTGCTGTGAGAAGGTCTTTTACTCCCTACTGATGTTTTTCTTCTTCTTCCTCTCTCCTCAGTCTGTCAGTCGGCTCAGTGTGGGTGAATTCCCACTCTGTGTCTGACCCCTGTTTGCCTGTTTCTGGTCACAAAGACAGCGGCACCTGCACTGACGGAGGACAGGAGGTATTCAGTCATAGTTTCAACTTGTGCCTTTACTACATTTATTCAGTTGTGGGGCTCCATACACACCAGCCACTGCAGGGATCAAACATAACAGATCTTACTAACCACTATGTAGATGAGTCTTGTACTGTATGTTGACCTCCTCTCTGCTCTCTTCCAGGGTCTCTACCAGTTTCTACGCCCGTCCTCTTCTTCTTCTCCTCCTCTACCTCGCTCCTCCCCTGTTTCTATGGACTACTCAAACTTTGGAACAGCAGCATCCCCAGCTGTCATTCCTGATGACTCAGACCCTGCCAGGTGGGTTTAATGCTCTTTTTACTTTAAGTAATATAATAAGTTTATAAGGTATCACAAGGCATAATAAGCATATTATTAATATATTGTAGTATTATTCGGGCTGTACCGATGGTCATTTTTTTTTACATTCAAAGCTTCTATTGAGGTTTTCGAATGAAGCTTTGAATGTCTGTCATCATATTTTATGATGTCATCACTCTAAAAATAAAAATAAAAATCCTCGAACAAAATCCTCAATTTGAATAAAGTGTTTTACCGGATTAAATGAGTTAGTCTTTTTTTATTAAATCAACTTTCTTTAATGAATACAACTCGTCAGTGCGTGCCTCCCTTTGTGTGCGGCAAGCAGGAGAGCAAACAGTTTTTGACCGCAGTGAAAATGTTTTTGAAAGGCTAAACGCCAACAAATAATTATTGAAGCAGAATATTTTGTTAGATAAAAACATGTTACGAATTTTGGAAATGATAGCATCTATCTTTTTTCAATCAAATTTGACTTTTGGACTTAACAACGCTCTGGATTTATTTGAAATGTTTGGATCAGTCGGGAGTCGGAAACAATCCTATGCAGCCACCACTGGAATTTAATTCTACAAATATTATAATACTAATAATATTAGTGTAGTCTAATCTTTATCTGCAACCGTGCACAAATACCAGGTTTAAACACAATGAATAGACATGCAAATAAATAAATAAAATAAAGCTGCGCAGCACTCGAATGTTGATTTAGAATTTAAAAGTCAACGTTATGAATAAAGCTTCGAACTATTCGGTACAGCCCTAGTAAATAATATAAATAACAGCATACAGTAATACATGCAGGATTAACAAGCTGTTGTACATATCTCTCCACATGCATCACTCCCTTCCTCCCTCCTTTCCCCTCAGTGCTCCAAAGTCCTACCTGCAGTTTGTCGGAGGTAAGCCATGTAAATCAGTGTCTGGCTGCAGTGTGGCCGTGCAGTCACCAGCGGGCGGTGGCGTGTTAGCCTATTGTTCAGATGGAGGCCGGAAAGACGTCCGTAACGCCGTGGAGGCTGCTGTCAAAGTCCAGCCTGGGTGAGAGAGCTTTGCCACACAAAGATACACAAACCTTTTCAAGTTGGGCAAAGTCCAGCCCAAAAAAAAACAAATAGGCAGTAGGCAATATGAGCAGAGTAGCAGAGAGAGTGCAGGGACAGAGGGGTTGTTTAGTTGAATATGTTAATCTAGTCTGCCTGACTCATGGATTCTTTATCTGACTGAGGTTTATGCAAGTTAGGATCTTGGCTCTGAAATATCAGTAGCCTCCACCGGGACAGCAATGTGTCCGGCGGTTAAAAATGAACAAATCGCCTACTGCAAATAGGTACTTGTTGTGTTTTCAAAGTCACAAATCCACGCCCACAGTGGACACATTTATACATCCAATGTGGAAAACTGTTTTGTTTTTTTTGTCTTTTTGGCCAGAGTTCAACAAAAAAAACAAAAATTTTTGGGATTCGGCAATAAACAACAAAAGATAGAAATTCAGTTTGTTCAGTTCAGTTTTTTCCCCCCACAAGTAAATCCTCTTCCCAAACAAATCAATAAAGGATCTCTCAAAAAAGTAAATAAACCCATCATCTCTGATGCTGTCGGAGTTATATCTGGTATCGTCTTCGTGCACACACTTTTTAAATAACATATTTTTTAATCTTTGGGCTTGGGGGAAGGTATCAGTTATTTTCAAGTCAAAAGACTCAAGTTCAAGTGTAGTCACGAGTCAGTGGTGTTAAAATCCAAGTCGAGTTGCAAGTCTTTTTTTACTTTGTCAAGTCGAGTCTAAAGTCATCAGATTTGTGACTCAAGTCTACACCTCTGCTATTTGGATATACCAAGGCAATATAAACAGTTGCAACAAAAAAACAATTCAACATTTGCTAACCACATTAAATACACCAAGCAAATAATTCACTGTGGCCCAGGATGAAATACCCTCCTTCTCTTAGTTAAAATGTAAAACCTATTTTACAGAGCTTTGAACTGGTCAATTGCCCAGAATAAAACTTTTAGAGGTGAAATTTGGCCTTTTATAAAAGACATTTAGTCATGTTTCAGACTCTCACAAGGACACCCATGTTTACAATCCAGATAGGCGGCAATATATTTCACAATCCAGTGGGCTGTTTGTGTTTATCACTAGTTAAAGTTCAACTTGACAAATGTGCTGATTCATACGCAGTATATCCAAAAGAGCACTTGACTATCAACAGTGTTTTTGATTACACTGAAATCCAATAAAGCATAGCTCTTCTTGTCGGTACACACAAACCATTAAACGTACAGTATGTGCTCAGAATGGGTTTCCTGCAGGACAGTTTTTTAAATAGGTTTAATAATTAATCGCGATTAATCACACATTTCTTTATCTGTTCAAAATGTACCTTAAAGGGAGATTTGTCAAGTATTTAATACTGTTATCAACATGGGAGTAGACAAATATGCTGCTTTATGCAAATGTATGTATATATTTATTATTGTAAATCAATTAACAACACAAAACAATGACAAATATTGTCCAGAAACCCTCACAGGTACTGCATTTAGCATAAAAATATGCTCAAATCACAACATGGCAAACTGCAGCCCAACAGATAACAACAGCTGTCAGTGTGTCAGGGTGCTGACTTGACTATGACTTGCCCCAAAACTGCATGTGATTATCATAAAGTTGGCATGTCTGTAAAGGGGAGACTCGTGGGTACCCATAGAACCCATTTTCATTTGCATATCTTGAGGTCAGAGGTCAAAGCACTCCTTTGAAAATGGCCATGCCAGTTTTTCCTTGCCAAAATTTCACATGAGTTTGGAGCGTTATTTAGCCTCCTTCGCAACAAGCTAGTATGATGGTTGGTACCAGTGGATTCCTTAGGTTTTCTAATTTCATATGATACCAGTATCTTCACTCTAGCTTTAAAACTGAGCCCGCTACAACCTGAAAATTGCAAGTTGCGTTAAATAAATTAGTGGCGTTAAAACAAATTAGCGTTAACACGTTATTATCGCGTTAACTTTGACAGCCCTAGTTTTTCCACCATCATTCTCAGTTTATAGATCACAACCAAAATAATGAAATGCAACCTGAACAAAGAAAGACACAGAATGTCAGTGTTGGCACCGTGGCTTCTTCATAAACATTGTATTTCTTTTTACGTCCTTCCCCTTCCTCTAGCTGGATGAAAAAGAGTCCGTCTGCACGCGCTCAGTCACTCTACTCTCTGGCCAAGGGCCTGGAGGCAAAGAGGCGTGACATGGCTGCATCAATCACTGCTCAGACCGGCATCTCAATGGACGAGGCTGACACGGAGGTGGAGCTCAGCATCGCCAGGCTCAGTGATTGGGCGGCTTACTGCGACAAAATCCAAGGAGGAACTCTGGTGAGGTTTTTTTTTTTATATTATACAAAGTTTGTATAAACTTCTCCAATAATGATCAAATAAGATAGATGAATAGTAGAATTTCCATCTTGTTGTGTCCTTCTCCTTCAGCCTCTGCCACAGTCTGGCTCTGCTCTCTCCATCCCTGAAGCCCTGGGAGTCGTGGGGGTCGTCCTCCCTGACAAGAATCCCCTCCTCTCTATGGTAACACTGCTTGGGGCAGCCGTCGCCAATGGCAACGCCGTTGTCATGGTCCCCAGTCAGAAGTATCCACTACCAGCCTTGGCCTTCATTCAGGCAAGTGTTAATATGTTTATTGTGCTGCGCAGCAAGTTGGTCGTAACAAAAGTTAGAAAATGCTTCACAATAAAAGCATTTAGCACAAAATATCAAACCAAAAACAAGAGCAGCAAAATAGAATTGACAATAAAAGTAACATCAACCGCAAGTACATATACCAAGCATCAGTTCAAAAAGTGAGGGAATATAAGTGAGTAGAACTTCACAGGTGTTAAATAAATGTCAGTTGAATTGGATGATCTAATAGTGAGAGGTAAACCACAGTTTAGGGGAAAATACCTTAAATGCTCGGTCTGGGAACATTCAGTAGACAGACTGTCTCTAAATAGTCATTCTGTCGTCATAATTTATGATGTCATCAACCTAAAAAAAACATACAGTATATATCAATTTCATACAGTGATTCGGCAGATTAAATGAGTCAATCTTTTTTTAGTGAATCAACTTCCTTTAATGAATATATCTCGTCAGTTTGTTCACCTGTCTATGTATCTGTAAACACTGATTTTCCTCCTCCTCCTCCTCCTCCTCCTCCTCCTCCTCAGGTGCTGCAGTCTTCAGATCTGCCAGCAGGATTGGTAAACGTCATTTCAGGAAGTAGAGACCAGCTGACAGTGGCTCTGGCCAATCACAGCGTCTTCAAGGCCATCTGGTACTGGGGCAGTGCTGAGGTGAGGACTAAAACGGCTACACATACTGTATGCCTCATTTCCATTGCATGGTTTGGCTCGACTCACTTTCAGTACTAGGTCCCTTACTCTATTCGTTTAACACTGCAGATAGTACCCCCTCAGTGTAGGTGGGATTCTCAGCTGATCGCTGTAGCGCTGCAGCGTGAAACTGCCGTGACATCATCTCCAATGCTACACTCGCTGAATCCTTTCATATCAATTTTGCAACCACTATTGACGATAGCTTGGTTATTTAAAAATGGCTGGTTTGTGCAAGCTTTCCCGTGACGCGTTAGTGGCGATTCTCTCTGACCAATCAGTGGTCTGCAGTGTTTTAACTAGTATCGGCTCAGCTCGCTTGGAACCTCGACTGAGGTGGTACCAAAAAAAAGTACCAGATACTATCCGCAACTTTTGCTATTGGAAAACCAAAAAAGAGCAAGTTGAGTAGAGCCATGTTGTACCATGCGGTGGAAATACGGCAATACACCAATGTTCAAATTTCAAATTGGGAAAAGAGGGATACCTGAGCCCCCTGTAGTCAAGATTCGATTAAGTGGTCACTCCGAAATGAACAATACCCAGGACACCAGGGGTGCAAGTAGGCCGGCGCGGTCCGGTACTCCGTAACACTAAAAGATTCAGTGCCGGTACGCAGTACCAGGAAAAGGCCGAGTAAAGAACAACAACAACTCAAAACTTGAAAAGTTTTGTCAACATTTACAAATGACTCTGCAGCACTTTCGCCATTATAAAGAAATAATGTGCTATGCATGATGTCAAATGTTTTTAATTACTTTGTACACCAAACAGGCATTGAATCGTGTGTTCAGGGATGCATGAAGATGGGGGGTGGGAGGAGAACAATATCAAGCGGTGAAGGTTGGGGTAGCCTAGTAGTACCGGCAAGAACTGCAATCTACTTTCACCCCTGTAGGACACCTAAAAAATTGTCAGAACTCTTATCACCCCGCCCGACCACATATTATCATTTTCACTCATGCTCTCTGTTTTCCTGCCGTAGGGCTGTCAGTACCTCCGGTACACCTGCACCAGCCCTCTGAAAACCCTGCGCCTGTTCTGTCAAAAGGAAGATGGAGGGAAGGAATGGACTCAGTCTCATCCCTCGCTTCTGGAAGAGATGTGGAGGAACGCCGTCCAGTGGAAGAGTGTCTGGATTCCTACTGCATAAAAAACAGAAAGAGGGGGAACGAAGGATGAAGGTGACACAAAAGATAGAGGGAGGGGGGGAGAGTTGCAGATATCCACTGTTTTACCATCAGCCTGTAGAGTTAAACTGTGACCTGTAGGATGGAGATTTAAAAGGAAGGATCAATAATGAACTGTGACAATGAAATCAAATGAAATCATAAGATGTCAGTGAAATGAACAGTGAACAAAGAACACATACCCCCACTGATTGACTTGTTTGCTAAGCCCCACCCTCCTTAATTACTGTTGCTCCGCCTCAAGTCAAGCTTTCTATTTTCTTGCGGCACATATGCAGATTACAATGATAACGTTGGCAGATTTACTACTCAGAATTCTTCATAATTTTCAAAACAATGATTTCTTGATTCCAGACAGAGATAGACAAAAGCAGGATTCTCATTTCTAGCTAGCCAGCTCATTAAGGCGTTTTGTGAATTGTCAATTAGGAGTGCTTCTTATTGTTTTCACTGTTTTCCACAGTTTCATATTTTTGTGGAAGCCTGTGAGCAAGTGATTTGTTCCAACATGTTATGGCCAAGTATGAAGTTATATAACCCAAAGGAATGTGGCACCAAGCAGCCATCGCAGAAACAAATGGCAAAATGACATCAACAAAATCAAAGCAAAAGAAGTTAACACAAATCTTATAACCAAGGAAATGTCATAATATGCAGCACAGACTCACGTTTTTCAGGTATTCTTAACAGCTCTATGGTTTCATCGGGCTGATGAAACCGTAAGGTCGTATGAGATACTCACCAATGAACATACATCTTTCAAATGAAGTTGGAATATGAAACTCTGTCCTGTTACCTTTTGTTAGAAACAAAATGCGTAAATGTAATGTTTCCCTCAAAAAGGATCAAAATGCTCCTTAAAATTAGATCAGCATCAGGGACAGGAGGACGTGAAGGCCCGGGGTCTGACAACTGGGATTTATTTAGCAGGTTATTAGTGAGTGAGAAACATAAGAACATTGAGATTAAATATATTAACAGATTTAATATTGAAAAAAACATAGAGCCCTTAAAACACAGACAGGATTTGAAAATATTTCACTATTAACATAAAAGTCTTTACTTTGATCAAGGTCACATGTTAGCAGCATTGCTGATGTATTAACATGGTATAAAATAAAATTGTCACTGATACTAAAAAGGGGTGGAAGTGTTCATTACATTTTCCTTCATTGTGATAAAGACAGTCAGTGTAGGTCTGTCTACATCAAACTCACAGCAAGGCAGTATAAACACATTTAGAGATGCAGCAGTAGAAATGTTTCAGAATAAACTTACATTAGTTCTTCCTTTTATAATGAAAAAATATGTCACTTAAATGTAATGGTATATATCTTTTTTTAAGTGTACAGTATATGGATGACAATGAAGGATGTCTACACAGATAATACTAGCTTGTAGGATCAATTCATTGTGGATTTTGGTGTTTTGACAGGATTTGTTGATAATAAAGAGATAAAATAATGCGAGCCTTGCCCTTCTAAAAAGCCAAAACTCTCTCAGGCATGGAAAACATCCATTGGAGCTAGAGCCATCTCTGTGTGACATTAATGCCTGTTGTGCCAAATATATGCAAGTATAAGTCAAAGGTTAAAGAGAGATGCTATTTCTGTAATCATAAACACAGGACCTTATGACTTTCTACCTCTATCTTCTGCTACTCTGCTTCTTTTTTTCTATTGGTCATTGCAGTGTTTATCTTGTATCTTGACTCTAAGGTCAGCATTTGTTTTGTTCAGGCAGATTTGCAGGAAGCCCTGAGAGGCAAGTGAGAAAAAAAACATTCTGGTGATCCATTTTTATAAGCCTGATCTAAATTGTTTTCTCTCCTGTGTTTATGACTTTTATGATCATGGCAACACCTTTTTTTCAGCTGTTAAGTCATAAACACAGGAGAGAAAACCATTTAGATCAGATTTAGAAAATGGATCACCAGAAGAAAAAAGAAATCTCACTTCCCTAGTATCAGAGCCCTGGATCAAAAAGTATTCAGACTATATACTGTATATTTTGAAGTGACATAAAGTATCAGTTAGACAATTGTAGCTATCACTGTTTCAATAAAATAAATCAGTTGTAGTCAAAGTGCCATTTTTTTTACTACAAATCCATCCCTTTTTTTTCAGTCTACAACCTGAAACCTCATCTGCCTTAGAGTTCTGTCAATGACTGAGCAAAAACAATCAATCATGTGTCAATACAATCTAAAAACGCAAATGTACTGTACTGTATATCTTTATTACTATACTCTAATAATGTGACCTTTTAAGCCATGGAAGTACATTAAACATTCCCAGTGAAATCTAGTTTGTTTCCATGTCCAAGTTAACATTGTCAAAAAAAAAAGATGTATGAGATGTATGTGTGTTTCCAGAGAATGACACTGTAGGTCTCACTATTGAAATGCCATAATTAAAAGAAGATAATTCAATGAATTGATGCACTGTCAGCGTTTTGTTTTTTTCCAGCCAGAAAACACGTCAATGACATCCAAGTCCAGTCCAGTGGACACACTGTGATTAAAGCATACAGTTTCCAGTACATCTTGTCCAGTTACTGGTTCCTTTTTTTAACTTTCTTCTTCCTTTTTTATTTTCCCAAACTGGTTCCAGCCAGCTCAGCACTGACATAAACTTCCTGTCAGACGTTCCCTCGGTCACAAGACTCCTCCCTTGAAACTGTGGAATCTGCTGAGTCATAACAATGACACAGCACAATCCTCAGTTGAACCTGATACCACCTTTATACAAGACAGACTGACTCGTGCTACGTGACACAGCACAAAATAAGAATGGGTGCTGTCTAAATTGCTGAGTCACTTTTTTGTATGAGAATGAGGGATATAAAGAAATTTTAACCACAGACATTGTGCTGCAGTGACAAGTGCTTATCTTTTCTAATTCAGTTTTATTGCATCACAGGTTATGGTGGATTTTATTATTATATCCTGGGGAACAAGGTGTGCACTGACAGTGGATCTGATGCCATTAACCCCTGCTCGTCTTCCTGTTTCAGCCAATCTCTTCTTAAAATGCTCTGTGTTATGTACACTATTTCATATTTTTTTTTGCATGGACAAATGTTTATGCCAAGATCTGGCCCAGGAGTGGTTAACAACGTCTTTCACTAACATTAACAATCTTCCATGCAGGTTTTATATAAGAGTTATGTAACTTGTGTGAAAAGTGTCCACCCTGAAAAGCAGAGTCACGTGCTTCTAAAGTCAACAACCTCAAGAGTGTTTCTAGAAGTTTCTATAATAAAGAGACAGCTGGAATGTAGCAGTGATGTTCGCCTGTAGTTCTGGATGTTATGGTAACTATCAGCAATAATGTGACAAAAGCATTGAAAAATTAACATATCTCTTTTGAAATCCCAAACATTTGCACTGGATTATCTGTTAAATTAAAGGTGTTTTCTTTTCTCTTGGTCACATTTGTAAGTAGAAAAAAAACCTGCTTAAAGGTGGGACTACGCACTACATGCTCACAATGTGTATTATTGTTCAACATACTTTTGTGTGAATCAACAGTAGTATGTATCTTTTCAGACGCATTGAGCAGTAATTTATGTCTTCACTTTGTGAGAGCCTCCTTGAGGATTGGAGACGCGTAACCGTGGTAACCCGGGCCGTCTAAAACAACGGTTTGTGAGAATCAAAGTCTGATTTAATTTAAAATATATATTACGTCTAGCAAAGTGAAATCTTATACTTAATGTTAAATTGAAGCGTTATTGATGTTACGGAGTTGTATGTCAACGTCTGTTATTAACGTTGTCACTACCACATTGCATTGTGGGATATTTATGCCGCAGTAGTGTCCAGTGTTTGCATACTACTGGTTTTATATTAAGTTTTTGGACCTAATTCTCAGATTTAGCATACTCAATAGCATGTTATTATGGACTTTCAGACACAACCGTGGAGTCACAATTCTGGTGAAAGGTTGTTGATATTTGAACTCCAAACAAATGGAAAACTACTGGCTCACAGTGCTGTATCGGTTTATCATAGGCTGATAAGGGCCAAAATGATGTTGTCTTGTACTGTTTACTAAAGCATAATATTCAAGTTTACATGACAACAGAGCATATAGACTATTTGAAGACTATTTTAAAATACAGTTTGCTGTGATTGACAAATCGGTTACAGTTTAATACAGTTTAATTAATCAACACTCGTCCAAACCATCCTTATCAGGTAGACTAAATGTGTCACTTATGTGACTCTCGAAATATACAAATAAAAGCATGCATTGTGCATGGGCAGAGGACATACACATATTCTGTTTATACACATATAGCTACAGACACAGTCAGCCCTATAGTCAGTTCAGTCTCAGTAAACTTACACAGGGATGAAATAACAATGTCCCTCCATGTATTTATCATATCCAAAGTATCTACAAAAGTTAGAAAGACTATATTGTTACACCAGTGGGAATAACACGAATAACTCTTTTTTGTTTCATAAAATAGTCACATTGCAACTGCTCCTTTAGAAGCACAAGCTTCATTAAAAAAGCCACTTTGGACACAAAAAATGTTCTTGTTCCCATGTTGTTTCTGCAATGATCAGACTTGTCAGACTCTGTAGTGTCTCGCAACAGTGCTGTGGTATTGAGTAATGCAATAAAAGCCACCTTGGTTGAAAACACGTTCTCAGCAGTTTTTAGATGTCGTGGTATATTAGCTACGAGGTAAAACAAGTTCAGCTGTACAGGGCCAAAGTAAACTACAGTGTAACTAATCAAGGTCTATAGATTGTCTAAATGTATGGGGAGTATTAGCCAACAAGATTATAGAACTCAGTACAATCTCCTTAAAAAACATTTAAAAAAGCACTATAACTCAAAAAGAGACTCTGAAACTGCATGGAAACAAATTATTTTACAGTAATTATTGGAAGTTATTCTGCAGCGTTGCTGACTCCATGATGTTTGCCATTTGCAGTTGCAAGTACTTGTGTTCACCAGGTTTGAGATAAGAAATAGTTTGGACACAATTTCTATTTTAATATGGCCGAATGTATTGCAGTTAATACAATAAGATAAGGGGATTTTTGTATATAGTATTTTTTTTATAGTTGTTATTTTTATTCTGTTTGTATAGTGTGCAAATAAAGGGAACATGACAACAACCCACCTTTACACACATAAATTACACAATAAACATTTAAATTTCAATTAAAATATATTGCAGTATATTGTCTTTTCAGATATCAAAAAGTGCTTCGTCATTGCAGGTCAGAATAAATAAATGGAACATTAAACCCGATGAATGAGGAGGGGAAAAAAAATGCAACGTCATGTCTTATCTCATAGCTTGGCCACTGTCATGTGCTAACGTGCTCTCCATCTGAGCTCAGCGATTGGCTGGGTGGTAAATGCGTAATGACATCACATCTGGCTCGAGGTCCGCCGTCTGGTATAAATACGTGGAGCGACGCTGCTTCCATTTCACACCAGGACAATCAGAGGAGTTCTTGCTTCAACAGTGTTTGAACGGAACTTCTTCCTTCGTCCCGCTTATTATTATCTCAACTAGTCTACATTCCGGACAAACCTCTACTCTACTTGAACACTACTGAAGAAAAGTCGACGTTAAGCTTTATTTTTTTACCGTTTTTGTTAAGAAAACAAGAGAAGAAACGTCCAGTCAAGATGGAGTCTCAGGTGCGTCAGAACTACCACCGCGACTGCGAGGCCGCCGTCAACCGTATGGTCAACATGGAGCTGTTCGCCTCCTACACCTACACCTCCATGGTGAGTAAACAACCTCTACCTGTCAATATATGTGATGATTATCTGCTGCTACTGGGTGATGTCTTGATCGTTTATTCTCCACCCACATTATCTGGCTCACTTTGGGGAAATATTAAATACAATTGTTGATTAATTGCACATATTCTTTGTAAATTATTATTATTATTATTATTATTATTAATGCAGTATTGCAGCAGGTCAATAGCAGCTCGCTCTTTCTTCATTCCTCGGCTGTTTACGCTGACTGTTGCCAGATAAGGAGGGGTTTATCTGTTGCCAGATAAGGAGTGTTTTATCCCTATCCATAAATACAATTTCTAATTAATTGCATATATTCTGTTTATTATTATTATTATTATTATTATTATTATTATTATTAATGCAGTTAAGCAGCAGGTCAATAGCAGCTTGCTCTTTCTTCATTCCTCAGCTGTTTACACTGACTGTTGCCAAATAAGGAGCGTTTTATCCCCCACTCACATCATTGAGTCCAAAAACGCTGTGCTTTGCTCATACTGCTTTTTTTTTCCTATTGTGTGATGTCTTGATAGTTTATTGTCCACCCACATTAGCTGGCTGACAGACTTTGTATTAAAAGGAGAGATATTAAATACAATTGCTAATTAATTGCATATATTCTTTTTTTTTTTATTATTATTATTATTATTATTATTATTAATGCAGTATTGCAGCAGTTCGATAGCAGCTTGCTCTTTCTTCATTCCTCGGCTGTTTACGCTGACTGTTGCCAGATAAGGAGTGTTTTATCCCCCACTCACCTCATTGAGGCCAAGAATGCCGTGTCGTGCTCGTGCTGCTTTTTTTTTTGTTTTACCCTCATCTTCAAACTTGGCTGTGTCGTCACCGACCAGACTTCCATGATTCATGTGTCTGACCACCACCTGGCTGCATAACTACTGTTTGTCACACTGGGTTGATGTCTGCTAATCACATGTTTTCGACCTCTTTTTGTCCCTCCCCAGGCCTTTTACTTCTCCCGTGACGATGTGGCCCTCAAAGGCTTCTCCCACTTCTTCAAGGAGAACAGTGACGAGGAGAGGGAGCACGCTCAGAAGCTGCTGTCCTTCCAGAACAACAGGGGAGGACGCATCTGCCTCCAGGACGTCAAGGTCGGTGCAGACTGGAGGACTGGTCGTTGTTGTTGTTGTTGTTGTTGTTGTCGTCGTTGCATGTCTTGCCACACCCTGTCCGTCTTGTACAGATAAACTAGGATTAACAGTAGTAGAACTGTAGTTGTTGTTGTACAGGATTGATCCTAGTATCTACTATATTAATGCATCTCTCAGCTCTATGCTTGCCTGAATTAAACTATTTCCTCAGTTATCATCAAACACCACAGCTAATCCTCTGCGTTTATGAGACAGAGGGTGACGTGTACTGGTGTAGCAACTGTTGACTCGGATCATTGTGCTCTGTGTGTGTACACAAGTCCTAATGTAATGATTGTTCGGTCTGCTATAATTGAATGTTTTTCTTTTGTAGAAACCTGAGCGTGATGAGTGGGGGAGCGGGCTGGAGGCCTTGAAGTGTGCCCTGCAGCTGGAGAAGAATGTCAACCAGGCTCTGCTGGATCTGCACAAACTGGCCACACAGCATGTGGACCCTCATGTGAGTATGAATAGTGTTATTAATGCTGAGAGGTTTGCAAAGAGAGGGTCCTGGATAAATGACAAATTTGTGTGCTCATTAGTATGTGTAGTAAACTTTCTCTCCTCCCATCCTCAGATGTGTGACTTCCTGGAGACCCACTACCTGAACGAGCAGGTGGAGGCCATCAAGAAGCTGGGCGACCACATTTCCAACCTCACCCGCATGGGAGACGACAAGATGGCGGAGTACCTGTTTGACAAGCACACCCTGGAGGGCAAGAGCTAAACGCAAAGTCCCCGGATTAAGCCTGGAGTGAAAAATGTTAATGAACACAGGCTTTGAAACTAAACAAGTGCTTCTGCTCCAGTTGTTCATTCACTGAGCGTAAATTTATATCTAATCTGCTTAACACATAAAGTTGACGTGTTCTCGTATGTTCTGGTGGTGTCGCTGTTTTTTTTAAATGTCATGTGGAAGGATGGATATTTATCAGGTTATGGCTTTGCCCTCTTTACCTATAAGCCTCCTCTTGTGTGACATTTCTAAAGATTGTGACTGACTGTTTCTGATCTGTTCGTAATCTGAATAAACATTTTGAGCTGGACTCTGGTGTCTGTCGTCATCTGCTACATGACCTGTTCATTTTGACCTAAAAGCTGTAGGTAATGTTAACCCACTGAATCACTAAATCAACAGAGCTGAAATTATATATGAAAATAATATCAAAGTGAATATCTTTAGTTTGTAAAATGTGCACACTACCTACTCATAACTAAAAATTTAAATGATACAAATAGGTTTTTTTTATGAGCCTGCATACAATTGGGTGTAGAATATATCTACCTTTGACCAGACTATGGTGTTAGAGGCTAGGATCACCTCTCTACTTGTAAAATTCTTTTTATTTCAAGCTAAAAATTTTACACTGAAGCTGGTTTGAATGACCTAGTCAATGTAGACCTATTAGAAGTCCTGCAATCAATTTGTCATTTAAAAAAAAGGCATAGTATGTCACAAAAAGAGTATATCACAAAAAGTCATACTACAGTATTTTAAAAAAAAAAAAAAAAAATCAGAATAACCACAAAAGTCAATTGAAAAAATAAGTCATAGTATAGTTTGTTGAAATAATTAAGTCATACTAGAGTATGTATAAAAAAAAAAGGCATAATATAGTATGTTGAAAAAATAAAAAAGACAGTATAGTATGTTGAAAAAATATAATGGGTAAAGTATAATATATCAAAACAAATTTAAAAAAGGCCAAGTATGTCAAAAAAAGTCCTATTATAGTATGAAAGAGACAGTGATTTTGACACCTTCAACTCATTCTTTAATCACATTAATAAATCTTCTGACCACATAAATACACCCATTAATTCAGAGATCACAAAAGGCTTTGCCCACTGTGGGCTGTTCAAATGCACCCAAGGATACTTCCATTAGTTGTTATAGTTCTTGAAGGTACAGTAAAGCTAGGCACTTGTTGGAGACCTGTCTGTGGCAATAACTGACTGTTTGCTAAACCCCTCCCCCAAACAGCAATTGTCCAATCATAGCTCAACAATCATAGGTTGCTTTTCCAAAACCAAGAACACATGAGCTGAGAAGTGTAATGAATGGATTTAAATAGCGGTTTGTAGCAACTTCAGAAATTTACTATAATAATGTTAGAGCCAAAATATTTTTTTTGTTATTGTGGTTAAAAAAATAAATGTAATTTATGATGTTATTTGATTGCTGCTAGACCGCCCCGTTAATACAGGTGCGGGCCTCCTTTGTATGTGTCAAGCGGGAGAGCAAATCATTTTTTTTACCACATTAAAAATGTTTTTGAAAGGCTAAACACCAACAAATATGGACTGCAGCAGAATATTTTGTTAGATTTTGCTTCCAAGTAGCAAAAAATGTAGCTCTTTTTACATAGTTTTATATGCAGACTTTTGTATAAATTATCCAGCAATTGTGTCATTCTGATTTTAGTTATACATGAGCAAACCTAAGTTTGACAACTTCAGAGCAGACAAATCCTGGCGCACCCCCAGTGATCTTTAAACGTAGATGTCAAATATTAGCATGTCCTTAGTTTACAAAAAATATTCTCAGATTGAGCGGACGGTTTGAAAGTACATTGTAATTCATTTATCGTTACTTTAACTAAAGTACGTAGAAATTTGGATAGAAAACATGGATTTGTTACTGAATCATTGGTGACAATCCTGGATATCTCTCCCCCGAACTTCCTGGTTGAACACTGTTATGAAGATGAGCTGGTATTCAAGGATCTTAGCACAGTTGACACCAATAAGCACATGACACTGACAGCTGATTTTCAACTAACCTTACAAACTCCCCCTAGATGCGTGTATATGCGTGTCATTTTCTACATTTCCCTCTGTCCTCTAGCCTCTTCTCTTTTTAAGCATCTCCATATACATGCCGAGCGACTTCTGAATGGATTCCTTGGTGATGAAGTTGACAAAGTGTTTGATGTCATCCTCCCTGTTGGATGTTAGCTTGTCGATGGTTGGCTTCCTCATCATGGACTTGGTGATCTGTCTGGCGTGGTCTGTAAAGTCAACAGATGAACAATTAGCTCCAAAAGTGGAGTGAAGGCTGTGGTGGCTGCGTGATACACGCCTCGGGCATTCACACCAGCTGCATTTCAGCTGCGTTTCTGCTGCTGCAGCTGCTGCTGCTGCTGTCAGCCCTTTCTTTCTACATAGAGTTTGCCTTTTAATGGCCATTTCATTTCATTATAAATATAATTTATATTTATTTTAGACTGAGAAAGGTTAAGAAACGTATGGTAATTTGTAAATAATAGTAATAATCCACAATTAAAACTCCATACTTGGGGCGCCTGGTTAGTTCAGTTGGTAGAGCGGGCGCCCATGTATGGCAAAGGCTCAGTCCTAGCCGCGGTGGACCAGGGTTCGAATCCGGCCTGTGGACCTTTCCGCATGTCATCTCTCTCCCCCTTTCCAAGTCTCTATCCACTGTCCTATCAATAAATGCTTAAAAAATGCCCCCAAAAAATAACTTAAAAAAAAAAAAAAAAACTCCGTACTGTATTCATTGATGGAGCTCTCCAAGTCACTGCATGTTCTACAACATTGTCCGGCACATATTTCAAAATAAAAGCCTCGTGTTAACAAATGAAGGAATTCTGTCCACAGAAAAAACACTTGATGGCTTTTAATTTGATATGAAAGCAGGAAGTGTTGATTTAAAAATAAGTCTTTACTTTTTTTTCCATCTCCGTAACATATTCTACAGATAGACATCGAAACTGTAGTAATGTAACTGATATGATGTTAATATACAGTCAATAGATCACTTTCCCTGTCTGTTGCTGCTGTGAGACACGCGCGGCACCACGTCAGGCAGTGTGGCTGCTCTATCCTGTTAACACGGACGCCGAAATAAAAAACAACAGGTAACGCAGCCGCCACGTGCTCCTGACGTTCCTGGTGTGTCCGGGCTGTTAGGCATGCCTAGCGAAAATTTGCTTCGCATTACTCGTTTTTCTGTGTGAACAAACACTGAAGCTAAAGAACCACAGGTGGAAGAGTATAAAAATGTAGCTGCACTGGCCAGTTCGCTGATCATGTTTGCTATAACAGCTGTCAATATACCTGGAATAGCCAACCACTTGGTCATGGTCTGCGTGGCTGTGGTGAGGACCTGGTCTTCAGGTACCAGCTGGTCCACCATTCCTATCTTCAGGGCCTCTGACGGGTTGTAGAGCAGCCCCAACTGCAGAGCCAACTCTGTGTTTCGGTGGCCCACTGTGTTCGTCATGGTGTCCTTAAACCTGCAGACAATCAGGTGACAGAGTGCAGGGGATCAGCAGAGTTGTTTGATTAACTGTACATACCGTTTTATTTTGTCTGAAATTGTTGCACTTTTAAATATAAATATGACCTCACGTTGTGTCAATCACGTTTACACACCGACTCTGAAACTTTCATCAGTCATTAAAGTTTTCGGAACAGGTTTGAACAGGTTTTTGACACCGGAGGTTGACACTTAATACCGACACAATCATCATCCTCATGAACATAACCACAACGGTCATGTGTGTTGTCATACTTATAACTCCTTACCAAAACGGCGCTACGATGCCCAGCTGCGTCTCATTGAGGCCGATGCTGTAACGTGGGTTTTCCGCCATTATCCTGTAGTCACACGTAAGAGACATCAGACAGCCCCCTGCAGGACTGGAACCCTGTGGAAGGAGTGACGCAGCCATTTTATTATTTTTCTGCTGATGGTGTTTGAGTTGTTCTTCAACCACAGCGACTACCACAGGGTTGGTGGGTGGGTAGGTTTATACGTACATTGATTGCAGCTATAGTGACCATGTTGGAGCTGTAGAGCTTCAGCCACATCTCCTGAACGGCTCTCCAGAACTCTCCACAGCGCTCTGGACTATTCCCGTACATCTCCATGATGTCCAGCCCGGCTGAGAATACCTTGGGCTGGCTCTGGATTGAAACGACAAACACACACTCAGGGTAAACGGTCAATGTGTGCTGCAATATACAAAAAAAATGTAAAAAGATAAAATGCTAGCCACACTGATTAAATAACATTTTAAAATATTAAAGAGTATGTTCTATAACGCAATTACAAGCATTATTATAATGGATGGTACCAATGAATTCCTTAGGTTTTAAAGTTTCATATGATACCAGTACCTTCACCTTATCTCTAAAACTGAGCCGGCTACAGCCTCTGAAACACAGTAAAGTCGGTCAAACGATGAGGTTATACAGTACCGAGGTGAGGATGAGGCCTCGGCACCTTTTGTCCATCTCCAGCTTCTCTACACCGATGCAGAACTCCGTGAGGAAATCTAAACTGAGGCTGTTGACCGGCGGACTCTGCATGCGCATCACAGCCACACCTACAGAGAGACAGAAACGCTCATCTTTTACCTCAATGCTTTGACAAGAAATCCATCTCAAAAGGAATAGAAATGATGTGAAAGGGTAGAGATGATAACAGGGAACTTGAAGTCTCAGCTCTAATTGTGTTTTATAGTTTATAATGTGATGTCAAGGCCAACAGCAATATGTCATTTACATTTCCCTGTCACAGCCAAGCTCAGCGGCCGGCTGTCTCTTGGTAGGTTGGCACCCGTGTTCTCATCATATTAGCCGGTTTCCACACGTCTTTACTGTTAGTTTCCTCTATGTGCAACAACAACTTTGATCTGAGTTGCAAATGTAACACAAACAGTAAAGTTCCTATTGTTACAGGCGACCCCTCCTCCAGGTTTCCCCTCAACCCATGTCTAGCTCTCTCATTGGATGTAGTTCCCCAACAGGTCCAGTTATTCAGCATGCTAGACAAAGAGCATAGAAGCAAACAGGAGAAACTCCGGTGCTTTTTTTGACAACAGCCACTTGATGGTGCTGCAGTGGCGCTGCTGCCATTCTGGAATGAAAATGCCAATGAGTCTGTGGCCATGGATGTATGAAGAGCCGTCTGTAAATCAGAAGATCTTTTTTTTTTTTTTAGGTAAATCAACTTCCCAGTACGAACGCTTAAACAGCCCTCATTTAAATCATTATGTCCTAAAAGTTGTAAAATCAACTAATAGCTGAATCTAGAGTTATTTTCCTCGGCATACTGAACGTGCATCAGACCCACGGAATTGCACCGCCATGCACGCTTATATGACATATCTGGTTCTGCCAGCTGTATGCGCCTGTAATAATGGATGTATTGGCTGTAATTCATAATTTTTGTTATCTTATAATACACCAATGGGCTGTATGCTGTAAGCCTGTACCGTGGTGGATGTATTAACATCTCTGTTCCCAAACAACCGGCTATCAGCCAGTAGCTAGTAGTGCTAGTAGCACGACATAAACAGAATTTAATGGAGTTGTAGGCTATTTACTTAATCGCAGGGCAAAAGCACAGGACACAACCTCTTATACATCCATGGTCTGTGGTCTGTTGGACATCCATTTTGGATCCTTGATATGAAAAGGTTTGAGATTGCTCTCAAAATCTGTGTGCTGGATTTTTCTAACTTCCATTTAAGTCCATCACTCACTTTATGCTCCTCTGGGAAGCAGCCAGGCAAAAGGTTTAACAAATCCATAAGTAAATAGTTATAATAATACGCATATTTATAATATTTTTTCATTGTTCAACACAGGCCATTTGGGTAGAGACATTAAAAATATGACAACAAAATAGAAATAATTTAGTTCTACTTTTGTACAGCACTTTGTAGGCAGACGTTACTTTCAGTCCAAAATGGCGGAAGCGTAGTTCTGCTGCTGGGGGCTGATGTTGCAATGGAACGAACAATTGACTTTCACTTCTTAGCAATATACATTCTTTGTGCTGGATGTCTGGAATGTGTCTGCGAGGTACTGGCAAGCCTCTCGATTTGCCTCTGATCTGGGGCTTTTGTCCGGGAGCTCCAAAAACTGTCGGAAGTGTCTGAGTGGAAAACCAGGGCCAAAGTCGAGTAGTGTGAACTAGGCATTAGCAGTTGTTCTCCCCCTGTTTAAAGAGACAGGAACTAAAGTGCCTCCAGCATTTTCAGCACATACAGGAGTTGCACTGATCTGTGCAAAATATTTACCCGTGCTTTGGTCAAAATCCACTTCAATCTTAGGAGAGGTGGAGTTGTTCCTCCGCTGAGCGACGAGGACAGGAGACACACATACTCTGCCATGACTGCTGCAGGAAGACCGCTGGGAAAGAAGAGCTGCACACACACACACACACACACACACACACACACACTGTTAGTGGCTGTGAGGTAGATCTGTTACATGCAGTACATATCCAATCAGAAAAATCTAAACTTACAATTATAACAACTTACAGTTTAGTTCTGGATTGATGGCACATATTGATCAAGCTTCTAAGAGTTACACCAGAGAATGCTGGAGTAAAACGGTTTTACTAACAGGACAGAAAGACCCAGTAACTTTATAGGAGCAGCTCTGGGTGATAAGCTTAACCATATGGATGGTCAGAGGAGGAAAAGACCCACATCTGCCATATTGTTCATTCTTAAATAATAATAATAAACATTATACTACTTTTATTTCTGCAAAGACAAATGTAATTGATTTTTTTTTAAAGTACATTGTATTTGTGTGAAATCTTGAATGTCTTCAGTAGCAATTAACATTTTATATGAACAACAATCTAATATATATTTCTAACATACACATACATATAATAGAAAAGTGGTTGGAAGGAAACATGAGGAAAACTAAACTGGAGCAGAAACATCAGAGAAACAGACACTGACAAGTGCAAGATGTATAGAAAGTGATAGCAAACAAATTACATATCAGCTTTATTCTTGGTTTTGCACCCCTTATAAATGGAAGGACAAAAGTGCAAATCTGTCATCTGTCCTGTGACCTTTGTCCCAGTTTCTGTAGAGCACAGCTAACAGCTAACAGCTAACAGAGCTAACAGCCGGTTGCATGAAGGTAATATGTAATATTCAAGACACTCCGTTGTAATAACATGTTCATACACATGCAGACATACCGGACAAGCCGCACTTGCTCCTCAATGCAGCTCTCAATGCCATGTTGTCCTGCTCAGAGACTCTGGATGGAGACTGGAGACACTACAGAGGGATAACAGCCGACAACACACTGCTACTTCCACCAATAGCAAGACTTCTTCTTCTTCTTCTCTCGTAATTTGCGGGAGACTAGACGCATCAGAGGCGTGCTGCTGCCCTCCACAGGTCACCTGTAGATCACCATTGGCTGGATTAAATCCTCATGTAGAGTCCTGTGAGACGAAAATAGTCTATTACAGCCTTTGTTGTTGTTTCACTGTTCTCAGCAGTGGCGGCTGGTGGATATGTTTCTAGGTAGGGCTGTGGTGCCACATCCAATCAATTTCAGCAAACATCCCTGGTATGATTTAATGCAAGAAAAGTGAAGGTATCAAAAACACATTACTACTTTGCAGTTAAATAATTAACAATTACTTTATTCCAACAGGAAGAGTAAATAATGCTTTGAAAAACACAACAGTATAAAATGTACTCAGTGGTGGAATGTAACTAATTACTTAAATACAATTTTGAGGTACTTCTACTTTACTTGAGTATTTCCATGTTCTGCTACTTTCTACTTCTACTCCACTACATCTCAGAGGGAATATTAAGCCGTGGACACACTGCATGCATACTTTTTACTCCGCTACATTTATCTGACAACTTTAGTTACTTTACAGATTCAGATTATTAATACAAAATATAATCAACTAATAAATGATGATGTATCATTATAGATTAAACACCCAGCAGTATATAAAGTCATTAAAATGAGCTCCACCTTTACCAGCTGCAACATTAAAGTGATGAACACATTAATGCATCAATAAGTATAATCCAATAATATACATTAATCTGCATAATATATACTTTTATGTTTGGTACTTTAAGTATATTCAGATGCTAATATTTTTGCACTTTTACTTAAAGAAGGATTTTGAATGCAGGATTTCTACATGGTAGTATTGCTACTTTTACTGAAGTTCAAGATCTGAGTACTTCTTCCACCACGGCATGTATTATAATACAATAATAAACATGTAATATAATACTAATGTAATATAACAATATAACATGTAATAGAAATGTTTACGTAATGTCATGCCACTATTGACATTGCTTTGTTTGGTAAACCAATATTGAGGTAAAGATCAGGGGTAGTAAACATGAAGTGTAATTAGGAAAACTGCTGTTAAGTCCTGAAACTATTCAGACACCTGAATGTACATAAACACGGGACTCAAGTGCTCTGAGGTGTAGACATAGTAAACTCCAGCAACACTTCTGCTTCAAAACTCTCTCACCTTACTCAAAAGACACAACCACAACACATCCACAGATATTAATACTACATAAAATACAATTAACAAGAAGAACAATGCAATTAATTTACCGGTCTCTATTTAATTGTGATGCCTCCATGATCAATTTAAGCAAATGAGACTGAGGACAACTATGTACAAGAAAAGTCAATGTGGTGAGAAAGCCTGCATGTTTTTGACAGCTTATTTGTAGAAGAATGTTGCTCTTCTCTCCTTCTGAGTGGCAAACCTCTCAATGACCTTCTTCTTAAAGTCAGGAATGTCTCTGACCAGTTTCTTCTCCATGGAGAGCATGGCCAGAGCATTAAGGTGATCCTTCGTCTCTTCATGGTTCTGGTGCTGCTGATCAGGTTAACTGTCTTCACACAGAGAGGAAATGGAGGCCCTGGTCCAAAGAATTTAGTTTGAGTTGCTAATTTGCCATCAGACTCCTTGATTGGCAATTATATTCATTGTGTGCAATATACTCACAGTATGTTTATATAATTCACTTTGTTAAACTTTAGTCAGTTTTAGCATTTTTATATTACATTCATGAGCCAGATGCAATGTCATTTTATTCTGCTGTGCATTTAGCCTGTGTATAGTCTGAATAACAATTAAATTAATCTTCAATAACAACTAGGCCTTTTCTAGAAATTGACCTGGTGGATTGTGTGTAATAACTACTTTACCTGCATTATTATCCAAATCTGATTATCTCTTCTCTTTCCTTTTTAAACTTCTAAACAGGTATAATTGTGATGTGCTCTATGATATTCATTCACTTTGATGACAAGGCACATTTAGGCTTTTACAGACTGTTGGAAGTGAGCACCTCATCTTTCTAACAACAGCTTTATCAGCATCTAGATCGTTAGCATGCTGTCTGTGAACCTCTGGACCAGTGATCTGATGAAGACAGGGTCCATGTTCCTCTTCTGCAGCTGGTTGAAAAGCATGTCCACGTGTGGCGCGATCTTGTGGAACAATGTCAGGAAAAAAACAGAAAGCCTCATCTTCAAGCTTCCTCACAAAGCCCCCAGCCTCTCTGGGGATGCGTGATGTTGCCTGCTGCATGATGCGGTTCAGCTGATGCTGATGATTTTCATAGACATGGATCTTAAGCTGGACTCCGCTGATGCTCGTCCATCACAGTGTTGCCTGAAAACGCCAGGGTTGACCGAGGAATCGGTCTCGTCATGCCCACGCAAGACCAACTCAAAAGCACCACAAAACCTCACAATCGATTATTAACGTTTTTTATCCACCTCCTTATTGAGTCAGATAGGCAGAGGGGAGTCAGACAGGCAGAGGGGAGTCAGGCAGGTAGAGGGGAGTCAGACAGGCAGAGGGGAGTCAGGCAGGCAGAGGGGAGTCAGACAGGCAGAGGGGAGTCAGACAGGCAGAGGGGAGTCAGACAGACAGAGGGGAGTCAGGCAGGCAGAGGGGAGTCAGACAGGCAAAGGGGAGTCAGACAGACAGAGGGGAGTCAGACAGACAGAGGGGACTCAGGCAGGTAGACGGGAGTCTGACAAGAAGAGGGGAGTCAGACAGGCAGAGGGGAGTCAGGCAGGCAGAGGGGAGTCAGGCAGGCAGAGGGGAGTCAGGGAGGTGAAGGAAAACCATATATTTTGCACAGATGATTTTCTATCATATTTTACACATATTACTTTAAACACACAAATATTGACAATTTGTATAATTTCTTATTATTATTATCATTAGTTTGGTTATTTGTGTGTGTGGCTGTCTGGCTCGGGGGGAGGGGGGGCGCCCTGGCGCCCTCTATTGGCCGGCCGCTACTAGTTCTCTGTGCTGAGTATTGATTTTAACAAGTGGTCTGTGACGCCAGTTTCTGTCAGCTCTGCCTGCATGAGGCTTCTTTCTGCATGATATCTGGATCAGTCCATCAGAACATGGTATCTGGATCAGTCCATCAGAACATGACTCAGTCTCTGCCTCTCCACAGATGCACTTTTCATCTGGGTGCTTACCAACCAGTGCCAGCCCATGATTTAGTCTGCAGTGACCCAGCCTCAACCCGTGCTATCCCTTCTGCCATTCAATAATGTGCACCTCAGTGTTGGCTCTATTGAATAGTAAAACCTGCCTTTGTTTCCCTCCCTCCATTCCTTTTGTCATAGTTTTTACTAATTCCTTGCTGTATTAAACTCTTACACTCTGCCCTTCCACACAGCACTTCCAGATCTACTATCCTTCTGTTGACGGCTCTTCTTGCTGCCTCATCAGCCTCCTCATGTACTCCTACATGAGATGGGACCCATAAAAACACAACAGTGTTCCCCAACTTAGAAACTTGATTTAACATCATCAAAATTTCAACGACTAGATCTGGCCTGGCCCCACTTTCCCCTCCCTTCAGTGCCATTAGTGCTGCTGCAGAATCTGAGCATATGATGACCTTCCCTGGTCTGACTTCCTCCACTCCCCCAAAGTGCCCACAGGATTGCTACCAGCTCTGTAGTGAAGACTGACATATAGTCTGATATCCGTTGTCCATGTTGTATCTGTAATTGTGGGATGTTTATTCGTATTGCAGCTTTTCCTTTGTTCATGTTTTTGGAGCCATCAGTGTAAATCTGTGTGTAGTCGGCCCATTTCAATAGCAAGACTGTATACCGCAACCTGGTATTAAACGGGCACCGGTGCTAAATGATTAAAGACCTGAGTATCGACAAGCTGCAATGTTATCGATACTTTTAAACGTTTTGGTGTAATTTATTATCACGCTGCAGCACGCAGCTCCTCTGCTATCTCTGTCGGGCTGAGCTCCTCCTTACTTCCTTTTGGCCACATCCAGACACATTGGGAAGACCAGCCCATCGCAGGTCTCAGGACTCGGGGGAGCAGGGGGTGTACTGGAAAGAAATTCAGCCCTGGGCTTATTGACTGGGACCACGTGGACTCAGGATTCTGTTAAATATTACTACGGCGAGGGGTGTGACATACAGGTTTTACAACATACAAACTTATCACTTTATACAGTATACTATTTATCTCGTCATAACATGAAACTTTTTATGTTAAAACGTGATAACTTATTGTTATAACATAAAACGTTTCACGTTATAACAATATGATACTAATCCGTTTTTGTTTTTTTTCTGGTGTGGTAGCAATACACTGCTGAACACAGCAAAACTAGAATTACCGCCTTGCAGTTGTAATCCTCCGCCAACCACTGAAATTACAGTTTACATCTACGTCTGTCCAAAATCTCATCACTTCATCATTTTATCCTGTTAGACATTTGGGTGAAATTGTCACAATTAGCATATGAGTTCTTGAGTTATGGCCAGAAGTGTTATGACCTTGACCTTTGACCACCAAAATCAAATACAGATACAGACACCACCACACACTTCTAGTGGCTCATGAATGATTGAGAGGGATTATTTTAGTATTGAGTCTATACATTGTTTTTTTTAACATTCCTGCATAATATAAATTTAAGTGGGAATGTACGGTACCGTAGGAATAGAAATGCAGGACTTTTACATGTAATGGAGTATTTTTATATTGCCGTATTGGTTTTACTTAAGTAAAGCATCTGAAACGTTTCAACCTTAATACTTCAGACCTGTTTCACAGTGATAAACAGAAACACATTTAAATTTGAATCATGTTAAGATCAGATCAAATTAGATAATCCTTTATTAGTCCCACAGCGGGAACAATTTGCAATGTTACTGAATGTTAAAACCACTTATATACCTTTTAAACAGAGAGTGATTTTATTCAGATTGCATTTGGACTCAAGTTGACATCATTTATTTCGGTTTAGCATGGGCAGAGAATTTTGGCAAATTTCACTTGGGCGCTACGCACATGATCAGCTGTGCTGCTCATCCCACAAATGCTTGATCCTTACAAGTTGGACATCACTATGAAGGTAAATAAACAGGCTTTCCTGCGATGTAAAATACAATGCCAATTAGCATTGATACAACAGAGAAATAATCAACCAAACACAAATTTCCAAATTCCCCCCCCGAGTTTATTAAACATATGTGTGTGCTGAAAAAAATGTAGTGTGTGTGTGTCTAAATTATAATGACTGACTAAGCATTTTAAAAAGGATTTCATGATTAGATTTATTTGTTTTAGACAAATCCAATACAATTCATACAGCATTATGGGATTTTAAAAAAAGCACAAATGTGACAGAAGCAGCTATTGGAGAAATTACAATTTTATAGAACAAAATACATTATCGCGCTTAATTCGGTTTCTTTTCAATTTGGAATCTAATAAATTACAAAATTAGAGCTCCTTAAGCATCTTATTTTGAACCTAGTACCCTTTACATTCAAGTAGTCCCAAGTTAAATGACAATCTCTTTTACACCCTGAAAGAATTTTTATTTAAAAGGTACAGGGAACTGAAAATCATGAGTTTGTAGAAAGGCAATAATTGTGTTGGTTAATTGTGATGGTTGATGGGTTTTCTTTGCAAGTACTATAAAACACGTATATTTTGGCTTATTTTTCACCATAAAAATGACGAGGATTTTATTCCACAAGACAAAGAAAAACATGATGATTTGTATAACTTAATATACTTTGCAGGGCACATCACCTGTATAATTATGGATAAAGTTCCCTGTACTTTCAATAGAAATTAACCTTCAGGGTTGATTTTAAATGTCGTCATTCCCTGATGAACATTATGAATCACGACCGTTTATTGCTCCACATTCCAAGCTTATTGCTTAATAACTGTAAACATGAGCTAGAGTTCTGGACTCAACAAAGACTACAATGAAAACTGTAACAGAAAGCAGGCACGGTCATGTTACCAATCAACTTATTGCTCATTTAGTGCATGATTGCTTTGTAAAGTCATTTCACCTTAGAAATGCAGTTCAGATAGATACAAAAAAAAATACATTTTATGAAGAAAAATAAAGATCCAGCAACAGCAATGACACCTCGTCTCCCATGTGGCTACAAGCTACTAAAACCAACAAAAATATGTATCTGAGATATGTGATCCATCGTGTAATGACACCGGTTTACCTACAGGACGGAGTTCACACAGCACATGTAGACCAGATCAGTTGTAGATCCAGTGGCTGCTGCTGTCCTCCCAGCAGTGAAGTTCGTTCTGTCGAAACCACAGAGAGATTTCTTTCTGGGCGCTCTCCACGGAGTCGCTGCCGTGGATCACGTTCCTGGAACACAGAACCAAACCACAAACAAATGTTCAGACCCCATTTAGCTTCTTTTTGATCATTTGGTTCATTTTTCTTTTTTTAATCCAGGGATTCAAAATACTGTAGATACCATCAGAAGCAGAATAGCAACTGTTTGCAACACCTGGATCAGGTGATAAGTCATCACCTATATTAAACACGAAAAAGACTTCATCTTAGAGGGAACGCAGTTTAGTTGTTTACACCGTGGATTGACAGGTTTATCACAATCAGGAGTTTTTTACATTAACGCCATCTTTACAAAATGAGGAGACATTATTTATAACATACTATACTATTGCTTTTTTCTGAGATTTTTGATAACATGCTATAATATTACTTTTTTAATGAAATTTGTGATGACATGCTATACTATGACTTTAAATTACATTTTTGATGACATGCTATTTGATGACATGCTATTTGATGACATGCTATAATATGACTTTTTAAATGAAATTTGGGATAATATGCTGTACTATGAGTTTTTAAATTACATTTTTGATGACATGCTATACTATGATTTATTTATGCTATTTGCGATGACATGCTATACTATGACTTTAATACTTTTTATGACTATAGGGGTGTAAGAATATATCGAAAATATATTGTGTATCGTGATATTATGTTTTGTGATACTGTACAGATTCTAAAAAACACTATCAATTTCTAATTAATAGTTTACCTGCAAAGATGAACTCAATCAATACTTTATTTAATTTGCAGAGAGATGCATCCCCTCAGTGTATGTGCCCTCTCAAAGCAGTGCTATGATGATATTGATGTTACAGGGACTGTAATAAATGCAAATGTAGATCTCACTGTTCTGATTGCATAAAAAAAAAGTCAACTTTTTTTGCTCAGATTTTATGCATATGGCGGAGTATTGTTTATACTATGACAGTTTTCCTAAATTATATTTAAATATCGCAATATATCGCCTTGTTTATAGTATCCCAATATATTAAATCGTAACCCCTGTATCATGATATGTATCTCCAGATGCTTGCCAATACACAGCCCTACATGTTATACTCTGCATTTTTATGACATTATAATGGCGTACTACACTTTAACTTTTTAATTAATCCTCCGCGCCGGCAAAACCTGTGGCCGGAGGCACTATGTTTTCGGGTTGTCCGTCTGTCCGTCCATCCGTTGCATTCTCAAATGCAATATCTGAGGAACACTTGGAGGGAATTTCTTTACTTGACAAACTAGAAGTGCACTCGGAGAGCGCTGACTTCCACCAAGGCAGGATTCATGTACGTCGCTGCTCCCCTGTGGTGGCCTGTGTTATTAATGCACAGGCTGAATGAAGTTATTAAAAAAAAAATTCCCGAAGCCGGATCATGATCCGGATCGCCACCAAACACCAAATCTAATGGATTGTTCATTGTGCCACACCCCACCCCTCCAAAAAAATGTCATTCAAATCCATCGCGGACTTTTGGAGTTATTGTCCAAACGGACAAACCAATAAACCAACGCTGGTGAAAAAAATAACCTCCTTCCTAGGCCTTTGGCCTTGGCGGAGGTAATAATTAGAGGTCCCCAGGTTATACTAGTCCTGTGCAAATGGGGCTCAAGTTCCATAAAAATAGCTTAGTTTTAAAAAGGCCCTGCACACCCATAGTAAACCCACACAGATTTTAATTAATTGGCTTCTTCTCAAGACTGTGTGGGCGTGTACAGACTGTGCTAGATTGACTCTCCCTTACTATCCTCTTAGGTTTGCTGCGCCAGTTTGAGGAGGAGGTTTGAGGACAAATTACACCTATGCTATATGATTCTTATTGGCCTTATTTACAGAAGACATGTTGACTTGTCATAGTACCAAAATCACAGGTGTAAATGATAAAATTAATGATGGCTATATTCCATTCAGGGTCCTGGTATTGTGCATGCTGGCTCACTGTCAAAATCTCATGGTCTACTGGTACACTTGAATAGAACGCAGGAATCGTTGATGTTATTAGTAACACCTGTGTTATTCCTACTATGACAAGTCCAAATGTCTGCTGTAAACAAGGCCCGTTATCCTTCCCATTTTTCCCTCAGAGGAGGAGAACTGAATCATCTTACCTGCCAACTTCCACACAGTAATCTCCTCGGACTGTTCCGGGGAGCGAGTCAGCAGGGTTGGTCTCTCCCAACATCTTACGTGCAGTCTTGACCACGTCCAAACCCTCCCACACCTGAGCAAACACGCAAATGTACATGACTACAGCATGCAGAACAATATCACAAATATCACATTCATGTATGGAGACTGATGAGAAAATTACTACTCATTCAAAATAAGCTACTTTGTTTCAATATTTTCATCCAGAGAACCATAAAACACAAAGCACCGTTTTCATTCAACAGCAATATATTTTCCTGCTTTTGACTGTATCATGTTTGACTGTACTATGACTCATTATGCAAGTTGTTAGACAAACCAAAATTCATGAAAGCCTCGAGTGTTGTGTGGACGTGTGAAGTGTGGGAGAATCTCACCATTGCTACAACTGGTCCAGAGCTCATGTAGCTCATCAGTCCCCTGAAGAAAGGCTTACTCCTCAGTTCCCAGTAGTGTTCCCTCAGAAGACCCTCAGACGCCTGATGACACACAGGACAGACAAATATATAATAATATCATTCACTTATTATATTAGTCCATGGTCATTTATTTGGACTATGAATCAATCTACAGCACAAATACCTGCACAAGTTTGAGGCCCACCAGTTTGAACCCTCTCTTCTCAAAGCGACGCACGATTTCTCCAACCAGTCTCCGCTGCACGCCATCTGGTTTTACGGCGATGAAGGTGCGCTCATTCACACCGGTCCAGCCTAAAGGACCAGAGATAACATACAGCAAAAATTAAGGTAAAACTGTATAGTAAACTATAAAGTAAACGACAACGGGCACCACACACACAACCTGGAGCAGCTTGCATGCACCTGAGTATAGACTGAAGGAAGCGGCATCATTAAGATAAGATATAAGATAAGATATTCCTTTATTAGTCCCACAGTGGGGACATTTGCAGTGTTACAGCAGCAAAGGGGATAGTGCAAAAAACAAGAAGCATCGGTAAAAAAGCAAGATACAACACGATGCAAAAAAGCAAAACTAAAATGAAACAAAATATGAACAATTTAAATAGAAGGAAATATAAAAATAGGAACAATATAAACAGTATTGACTATTACCAGACTATTAAAGGTCCCATATCGTGCTCATTTTCAGGTTCATGATTTTATTTTGTGTTTCTACTAGAACATGTTTACATGCTTTAATGTTCAAAAAACACATTCTTTTTCTCATAATGTCTGTCTGAATATACCTGTATTCATGCTCTGTCTGAAACGCCCCGTTTTAGTGCATTTCAACGGTATGGCAACGGAATTGCGTTGCTAGGAAACAGTTTGGGTCCATGTTCACTTCCTGTCAGCTCATTCACATACACTGCAACAGGAAATAAACTGGGACACATTTAGAATGTTTACATTTAAAACTGTGAAATGGTCTAAATATTGTAGATTTGTGACATCACAAATGGACAGAAAGTTTCTGAATACGGTCTGTGTGTATTTTTCCATGGATTGAGTGTTTTGATACTTTCACAGTATTTATATAGCACTTTAACCTGCTTTATGATATAAAAGACATGGAAATCTCACTTTTTACAATATGGGACCTTCAACACAATTGTACAAGTGGAAAAATGATATTGCACAGTGAGAATGAAATTCCAAATTCATTCAAGAGATGGTGGCGAAGAAAAATGCTGACACAACTGAGTTGCGCAAGGTGGTCAACGACAACTCAAACACTAGTGACAGCTGTGTTTACGTTTGCATTTATAAGTATATAATCCACGTTGAAGGTATATTTGGCTTGCCTCTGCACCCTGTGGATACACGCAGAACAACCCACCCCATGCAGCAGTGCACACACAGCTTTGAACTTCACAAAAAAAACACAAGCGTCTCCTCAAATGTCAGTTATTTGTTAATTTTATGAGCCACTGGTCAGTTCACCAATACTACTTTCAGGTGTAGACGAGCAGTCCCCTCACCCTGTTTGTATAACCTCCACACATACATGCAGGTTGTATATACAGTATATGCATGACCCCTGCACTTTGACAACAGTTTATGCAGCAACCTCTCAATCACAACAGACTCAATCTCAGTTATTATTTTTAACCTATATGGTGCATCTCACCAGATTCATCAATCCGTGCATGTTTAACCACCAGATCTTCAAGTCCATGCAGATCTCTGTGTGACCTTTTCCTAGGCCCCATTGCAGTCAGTCAGTGCTCCTCCTGCTGCAGCCTGTCAGCTCTCACAGGCTGCACAGGAACAACACCAGTGGAAGAAGCTACTAACACCGGAGCTATTAATAGGATGATGAATCAACTTATTACACAGGAGGGAGGAGGACACTTTGGACACATGGACTCTGCTGCTGCTAGTCACACAAAGCTGCACAACTATAGTTTTAACCACACAGTTAGTCACAAGTCAAAGCCGAGCGACTCTATTTTAACACACAATTAGTTACAAAGTCACTGAAGGCTTCAAACACCATTGTTTCACCGGTTAACTCCGCTCCTTCCTGTAGCGAGCCGCCGGTCCCGGTGAGGTAACGTTAGCATCTCCTGCTCACACATGGTGGAAAACTGTGAGCATCTGATCCGCTGTGACAGTCACACTGAGTGAGAATGAATTAATGAATGACAACATGAAGTATAAACAGAGATGGCACCAACCTGACTGGAAGTAGTAAGCGAATATAGACAGAAACAGGCAGATCATTGTGGAGGTGGAGGTGGATGTGGAGGAGGAGGAGGAGGACGGAAGAGACTAGGACGTACGCACGTACGTTCAAGGAATGCTTCCCAAAGCGCGGGCACGTGGACTCATGAGGAGCAAATCATATGCAAATCTATGGAAGTCCACTTCCGCCGGAAATAAAGAAGACGTTGGAAATGTTTAAATTAAAATTATGATAAATAAGAATTAAGTGATGTCATAATAATAATAATTAATTATTATTATATGACATCACTCAATTCTTATTACCACAACTATTTTAATAATTTCCAACTTCTTGTTTATTTCCGTTTATTTTATTGTTATTATTATTATCTGCATCATATAATAATAATTAGTATTATTATAATACTAATTATTATTATCTGCATCATATACTACTACTACTAATAATATAATTATTATTATTATATGATATCACTTAATTCTTATTTACCATAATTATTGTAATTTAATCATTTGAACTTTTAATAATCATAATTATTATTCTAATAATAGAAAATTCTACGCAAAAATTTAGAAATCCACCAGGAAATAGAAAGTTTGAAATTATTAAATTAAGATAATAATGGTAAATAAAAATTAAGTGATGTCATATATAATAATAATAATAATAATAATAATAATAATAATAATAATAGCAAATCATATGCAAATCTTTGGAAGTCCACATCCACCAGGAAATAAACAAGAAGTTCAAAAGATAAAATTAAAATAATAATAAAAATAATACACAAGTTATTATCATGCATGCTCAAGATACGTCAAAATTAACCTCTCAGTATTTTATCATTTTGATTTAGTGTCTTATCATTTTGACACACTATCTCAACTGACCAGTTAGATTCTTTGTGATTTTCCATTTTAATTTATTTAAATGTTAGTTTAATATAAATCAACAAATATAGGCTTCTACAGATTATTATAAATCTGAAAATGCTGTAGGTTTTTTTTAAGATACCAAATTTATTTTTGCATATTAAGAGTGAAATCAGTTTTCTCTGGGCCTATCAGCCCACTCTGTAATATGGTTAATTTGTGGAACAATCGTGAGGCACATTTACAAGCAAGTCTCACCAGATTTAAAGGACATGCAGAATCACACCAGTGTTTCCAGTTATTCTGACAGATTAGACTTCTGCTCAGGTTGGATGTGGGTGGAGCTATGCTGGGAATTTTGTGAAGTCAAATTTAATGAGTCCATTAACTACAAACTAAGGAATGACAAGTCATTTTTCCTGCCAAAACAGGTGCAACAAATCTAGCAGGAGAGTGGAGAAGATGTCAATCAAGCTCAGAACAGGCCGACACAGTCCGGATGGTATAGATGGGAAAGATGACGCAGGCACAAAACATGAAAAACCACTGATCGCAGCTATAATTTATCTGTAATTTAATATTTACCACTTTACACAGATTCATACTACGCACAGAGAAGCCTGCTTCAGATGAAAATAGCAGAGAACTCATTTGAGTCCAGGATTTATCGGGACATTGAGGCGAGGGCTTCCAGTGTACTTGGACAGAAGAGGTTACGAGTTCTGTCAACACCGATTGGGTCCAAAATGTCCAAGATTTAGAAGTATCACACCGCTGTCCCCTCTGTCCTCCGCATCTCTTGTTCCCGCTTGTGGAAATAGTCTTTGTTGAGCAGGACGTCCCTCTTTAAAGGCAACGCAGGCTCCTCGGCCGTTACCGTGCCCACCGCCTTCTTGTGCTGGGCCAGCATCATGGCGCGGAGGAGGGGAGGGTAGGGGACGTAGCGCACGGGTGGCTCAGGGAGCGGCTTAAAGTCCTTAAACTGCTGCTCCATGTGTTTGGGAATCAGGCGCCAGTCGTGGTACATCACCTTGTCCACCTCCTTGACCTCGCTCTCCTGATTTCCTGCACAAAATGCAACAAAGTTAATACAGGCAGTTTGTTTGAGAGTAACTCCCAAAAGCATGCTGTAACTCTCACATGTCAGTGTCCTCAATGGTAGGTACAGTAATAGATCAATTCAAATAAACAGGGTGCAATCTTACCTTTGTTGTTGAGGATCCCCCATGCTTTGCCATGATCCATGTTCTAGATAACATAAGAATCAGGTGTAATTTGGTTACAGGTATATCCTATCAGAATCCCCTGCCAAACCAAACTGTGTTTTCACTCAATTCTACACTCAGGGTGACAACATGCAGACTCCACACTCGGTGGCAGTGCATGGATGTGGCCCGCTCTCACCTCAGATGTGTAGTCCAATTTGACCTTGGTGATCTGCCAGTAGCTGGGTTCTGGTTGGTCCTCCAGCCAGGACTTGCGGGTAAAGAGGCGCCCCACTCCGAACATCCTCATGCCTGACAGCAGAGAGAAGAGGCGACTCTCCCTGCGGACATCCTGCCAGGCCAGCACAGGTAGCATCTTCCCCGTGTGAGGTCGCTTCATCGTCTCATAGTCCAGGGCGTACTTCTGGGACTCCCGTGGCCGGGACTTGAGCTCTCGGTATGCCCGGATCTTCCGAGCCATTTCTGCTATGAGGCGAAGTCGCCTTTTCTTCACCATGACTCTGATGTTGCAGCAGCTAACTTACTCCACAGCCACTGATACACAGTGTGTATCCTGCAAGAGATTCAAGTGAGTTAATTAGAGTAGAGAAAAGACTCGCCTTAAGCACAGCGACATTCTTTAGTAACAGCATTTAGTCTACTAAACCCGAGTTTTTATACAGTGAAATTACCAAATGCAGAGACATTCACGGTCATTTCACGAGAACAGCAGGTGATGGCCAAATCTTACGAGTTACCTCACCCAAAATCGAATGCCTTAAAAAAGACGGTCATTTATCGTGCCATCAATCATTGGAATAGCTGCCCTCTTTACATCCGTCAATCCCCTAAAATAAATCCTCATTCAGACACCATCTGAGTAGAATATATTACTTAAGAAGCTGATCTATAATCCAGTGTCGGTCATGTATGTTTTTTCTTTTGTTCCTTTTCCCTGATGATGGGCTTTGAGGCTAAATGGTTGTGGAAGATTGTGTATGAATGTGAAATTTATATATGTTTGGAAAATTTGAATGTTATTAGTGTAACACAAATATGATGTTGT
>CAKAOH010029539.1:5492-67860 GCA_916701665.1 Sebastiscus tertius | reverse complement strand
GACGGCAGCCCGCTGTCGCCCACCACTGCCTGGTTTGGGGACAGCCCCCTGTCTGAGGGCAACCCCAGCATCCTCGCTGTCAGCCAGCCAATCTCCTCTCCAGACATCCTGGTCAAACTCTACAAGCCCCAGTCACTGCTGGACAAAGCCAAGATCAACCAGGGGTGAGATGTCTTTGCTTAGTGGTTAGGTGGTTTGTTTAAACTGCTCCTAGCCAGAAATGCTGTGGTGGGATTGCTGTAAATTTAGGTCTGTGTAGCTGATCAAAATATTTGCAGGAGGCTGCAGAAAGTTTTTTATTATATTCACTGTCTGTACAGGTGGTTGGACTCATCCAGATCTCTGATGGAGCAGGATGTGAAGGAGAACGAGGTGCTGCTGCTGAGGTTTAAATACCACAGTTTCTTTGACCTCAACCCTAAGGTACGTCCCGTAGACAATGCAGTACACTTTCACCTTGCTAACGAAGTCCCTGAGGACATTTGTTGAGGCCGTGGTGTGCCAGAAAGCGACTTATCAGTTGATCTGGAAAAAAGGCTTCAGAGTTGTGTAATAGGGATCCTCAACAAGTGTCATGAGTGAGCACAACCAGCATAGATACTAAAACTAGCAAGGGTGCAAAATCTGTGAAAAACTTTATCAGATTGTTTTCAATTTCAGTTTGAAAATGAAAAGAATCTGGCGTTGTGGATTTAAAAAGACGCTTACCAGTAGTACTACTACTCCGTTGCCCGCATCCATTTCTTCTCCAGGCTGAGGATACATTAGCCGCTACTAGCATAACACACAAAACACTGTTGATGATCGAGGTGCATTGTGGGTAATGTAGGCAGGCACCTAGTTCTGACAAGGAAGAAGAATATGTGGAATAAAAAAGATGATCTCTTAGGGCTGTCCTCGACCAAAGAAAATCTTAGTCGACTAATCGATTAGATAATTTAATCAACAGATCTGAGTCTCCTCAAAGCACCACTTTACATCTTGTGTTTACCACACATGTGCTCATAAGTTTCATGGAAATAAGTGCTTCAGCATGAAAAAAAAGCATAAAAAATTAGTCGACTAATCGACTAAGAGGGGGCAGCCCTAAAATCTCTGATTCTTCTACATTGATTTTCATCCTTTTTTTACTTTCCATCGAGAGCCGACAATATTCGTGCTAAATTGGTGTCAGTGGACAACAGTCATGATGTCTTTAACCGCATACAACTTCTAACCAGTGCTTCACACAAATCTAGTTGTGTTCTGTGTGTGTCAGAGAGCGTGAGAGTCTGTGTTTACTCACTGTTTGTTTGTATGTTAACCTCTGGGACAAACCTCTCCACAGTATGATGCCATTCGAGTGAACCAGCTCTACGAGCAGTCCAAGTGGGCCATCCTGCTGGAGGAAATTGAGTGCACGGAGGAGGAAATGATGATGTTTGCTGCCCTGCAGGTAAAGAGCCTGTGTGTGTTTGCGTCTGTGTGTGTGTGTGTGTGTGCCTGATGTTAATTTTCCCTTTTCAGCATTCGTTTGGCGGGGTCTGAGATTTGAAGACCCGCAGTCCTCTTTTCATGGGGAAATGGGCGCATTGCCTTCTCAGCCACAAGCTAATGAATTGGATGGGCTTCCAGCCCAAAGCTGAGACATCTGGCTGCCAGTTCTGCTGCACGCACACTAAATCTTGGCCATCCCACGTTGATGTAGAATGAGTTAATGGGGACATTATCGCGCTTATTCCCACTGGGCTTCTCGATATACCTCAATATCAATCAATTCCCTTTTATTTCTGATTCATAGTTCAAAGAAAAACGGGAGTCAATAGCCTTTTGAACAAAAATACCTCTTATGAATAATTAATTACAATGAACTTGAAAGACATTAATGCTTTTACCGCACTTGCTTAAACAGAGTGTCACTCTGAATGTCTGGGAACCAGGCCTGGTGAGTCATCATGACAAAGAAATAAAAACACGATGTTCAACCACTCATCCAGAGCCGGTCTGGCCATCAGACACACAATAAATGGAAGATCAAGAGGAGGAGAACTGGGGAGCAGTGGAAGTGATATACAGATGTGAGTCCCTTTAGCCCCCTCAGGTCTAGGGGTGGTGGCCCTGCTATTTCTGACCCTCGTAAACTGTGGGAGCCAAGACCCGAGGACGCCACTCTGTCCTCACCCCCAGGGTAATTATAGAGCATCTTGGGCCACAGGACCCGGTGCCTCGGCCCCAAGACCACCCACCCCCAGCTAGACACCATCTCGTAGACCTGCTCACTTTACACTCTTGAGGTGTTAGGTGTGTTTCATCAGGCCCGTTATAATTACACCTAACTGGTGTCTTGTTACTCCTCTTGAGAGAGATGCTAATCCGGGTGTTTAGACTGGCGGTTTGTCGCTACCTGTCTTTTAGCACTTTTGGTAGCGGCTACTGTGTTTCAGCTGGGTAGCATGAGCTCAGGGCTTTTGACTAAGGTTTCACTGGTGAGAGTGGATTCACGGGGTCTAAATAAAGAGCAGTATTGTCCACATCCAGTATGTTGCTGGCTTGTGTTAGCATGCGATCACCTGGAGGTTTCACTTTGGCAGTACATAGCCATGAGGTAATTGGCACTCAAGAACAGTAACCGACCTCAGAGTCACCAACTTTGGGAACAGGTTGAACCTCAAGCAGACAAACGCTCATGCACACAAACAGGAAACATGCACCCCCGATGTTAAAGCTTTTTAAAAAGACAGTCAGAGTGGACGAGGCGGAGGAGTGGAGCGTCACGGCTAGCCCTTTGTCCCGCATTCTGTAACCTTAGCTGGGCTAAAGCCTCACATATCTCTCTCTCTCTCAAACTCTGCCTCTGAATCTCTCACTCTCTCGACAGCTGTTCATTCATATATTGGTGGGGGGTTGGTGATGGGTTGACATTATAAATACCATTTGTCAACAAGTTGTATTTAGTGTCTGTGACTCACACTAAGAGGTAAACACGGTCCGGTTTTCAGTAATGGGCCCATCCCGATGAATTGGTGTTTCTCTCATCGTTATAGGCCCGGTCATACATATGTTCCAAGTAAAAACAATTTCTTAGCCTGTTACAGTTCAATGACATGCTGAGAACACAGTGTTCAAACCTTATTTCTCTCAATGAATCATCATCACTAACCATCTTTTCCTCACCTTGAAACTAGTCTCCTCATCTTCATCTCCTTCGAAGATAAAAGTCCTTGTTTCATCACTGATGAACCCAATGGTGCATACTGGCTAATGTAAATGCCAACACATCTTTAAGTATTTATGTGGCCAATTCACTTTTATAAGATAAAGTTGGAGGGTTTGTGCATCGGTAGCACACATAGCAGGAAACTTTATAGAAATCAGCAAAACTGTTGACGCAGGTTTTGGAGTTCTTAGCCGTTCCCTCCTCCTTTACTTTCTTAAGTCAATATCTGGGACTATTTTTTTTTTCAACCAAGAAGGCTGTGATCTAGTGGATAACAACATTTTGTAACTGGAAGATTGTAGGTTTTAACAATGCCGTAAGCACCGGACTTTGAAACCTTGTCCACAGCACCTTTGTTCCAACTAGCCTCCTAAAAGGAGGATATTAAGAAAAACATTCTCAATTTCTCTGTATCTAACTAGTTCATATGCATGACTGAGAAGTCTATAAAAATGATTTCTTGTTTGAACGAAGTGGAAAATTACAGATTAAATGTCTGGAAATATGTAATCTTGCGCTGGGGCCCCACGATACGATACTATCACGATACGATCTAATTGCGATTTTACACATTTTTCGATATGCAGAGTATTTAGATAAAATATATTGAGATGTATTGTGATTTATTGCCTTTTTTCAACTGCAAATTATGCAGTTTGTCAACATCTGTTTCATCTAATAAGATCCACTTTTCACTCTGTTCATCTCAGAGTTTTCATTCAGGTATCTTGAGGTCAGAGTTCAAGGGACCCCTTTGAAAATGGCCATGCCAGTATTTCCTCACCAAACTTTTGCGCAACTTTGGAGCATTACTTGGCGTTCTTCCCAACAAGCTAACATGACATGGTACCAAAGGATTCCTTAGGTTTTCTCGTTTCATATATCTTCATTATAGTTTCAAGACCAAGCCCGCTACAACCTTTGAAAGACAGAAGAGCAACAGTTGGATTGTTTAGAAGTTAATCGATACAATATTGCCACACATAATATCGTGATGCTATGCTATCGTTTTTCCCCCTCAACCCTAATGTAATCTCAAAATACAAAATGTGTAGAAAAACCGCGGTTTAACACAACAAATTAAGTGCTAAAAACAAAATACTTTAAAAATGGACCTAACTGGGGTTATCTTTTTCTTTTCCTCAGTACCACATCAACAAGCTGTCAATCATGTCTTCAGACAACCACATGAATAACAGCGAGAAGGAGGTGGATGAGGTGGATGCAGCCCTGTCAGACCTGGAAATTACTTTGGAGGGAGGGAAGACGTCCAACACACTGGTATGACAACACCGCGCCACATCTTCCCATTCTCCACAGGACATACTTTTTGGTTGTGGATTACGTGTGCTGGGCTCCAAACTCATTATTTTTAACTTTATTTTCCCAATTGCAGCAGCTTGGCAGTCTTGTTTGGTCCTTTTATTTCTCTACTGCATTCATCAGCCGTATTAAACAGGAGCTTAGACACTGAACACTGAACCCAGGGGAGGGGAAATCACAATGAATTTCACTGGAAGTGCTAAATTTCACACAGTAATTCATGAGGCCTGCATCTGACAAAAGAGCTGGGTGTGTTAAACAAACCCAACAAAGGCTGCGTGTTACATGGATATGTCAAATATATGTGTCCATTATTAGAGCAGCCCCGGCCTCAAGAACTTGTTAAGTTTATACAGCTTATCAGAGGAAACTGAGCTTTGAGATATTACATAAGACGTGTTGTCCTTAGCACACTCTACTGAGCAATGACATTGAAACTGCACATAAGGTTGAGCCTGAGGTCATTGTTTTGTTCTGTTTAACCATTGTTTTGTATTAAAATCTTCCAGTTTTATACTGATAATGTTTTTTTTCACTTCCTCCTAGGGTGACATCACATCTATTCCTGAGCTAGCGGACTATGTCAAAGTCTTCAAGTAAGTCCACATGCAGAGCTACCTGATCTTTTCACTGTTATCAAAAGAACACCGTGTATGAATGCGTGCAAAGCATTTGTCCAAAAGATGTTGAGCCTCTCAGAGAACCAGGAAATACAATTTTCTGGCTAAATGAGAGAGAGAGAGAGCTGTTGTCTGGTTCTCATCAGTGTAATAGGCCACATTTTTTTTGTTGCCAAAGGACATTTACAGGCTGAGCTTTCAGTTTAGCTTCTCAAAGTGATTACAGTTGGACCAAGCATATTAACTATATTAATTTTTGGCTTTAAGCCTTTGCTGACTGGCAGGTGACCCCTGGGGGTGGTTGTCTCATAAAATGTAAAAAAACCATAGGCGGGTGGGGTGATATCGAGAGGCATTTCCTCTTTAATGGTCTTCCATTACTGTTCACGTCCAATGCTGGATCTTTTCCTATTCATCTCGCTGACTTTGCACTTGAGAAGCTCTCTCTCTTTTTCTCTTTTCGCCTCTGTTCTCACTTATGATCAGGGCTGTAGTCAAGACCAACTGAATTGAGTCCAAGTCTGGTCCAAGTCCAGGCCCGGTCGAGTCAGAATCAAGACCGAGTCCAGAGCAAATCGAGTCCTGTTGAAGGCGATACTGTCCCATGCTAATATAGTGATTAAGGAGTTAGGATGGAGGATTTAGGTTTGAGGATCGTTTCTTAAGGTCCGTATTTTCACGCATCATGTTTTAGAATCAGCCAAAGTTCTGTACAACTGATCCTGAATCAGCAGCCAGGAACAACTTGACTAGTTCTCAATAGCCGAGCCCGAGACCAAGACAAGTCCGAGTCCAGCAAGGCACGTGACCAAGACAAGTGCAAGAAGTGGTCTTGAAACCAGACTGGCCTGCTTATGATCTATAATCTTATGAAGAAAATCTGTGTTTTTTTCCATCTGAAGTCTGACATGTCTCTCTCTGTCTGTTTCCAGACCCAAGAAACTGACACTGAAGGGCTATAAGCAGTACTGGTGCACATTCAAGGATATCACTATTTCCTGTTACAAGAGTAAAGAGGAGGCACACGGGACACCTGCTCACCAAATGAATCTTAGAGGTGCAAAACAACACAACGATCTGTCATTTCATGCCCATGCAAGAATGCAATGCTTCATTTATTTCTGTCTAAAGAAAATGGGTGTGAACTTTGACCTCTTCTTCCGCTCTGCATTTTGGCTTCCGTGTGCAGGTTGTGAGGTAACTCCAGATGTTAACATCTCGGGTCAGAAATTCAACATCAAGTTGCTAATCCCCGTGGCGGATGGCATGAATGAGATCTGGCTTCGGTGTGACACGGTGAGGCTGAAGTTAGTTAGTGCACCGTTTATGATCACTTCTTTAAATGTTTTTTTAATCATCAGTGTTTGTCTTTTCCTTCCAGGAGAAACAGTACGCCCACTGGATGGCCGCGTGTCGCTTGGCCTCCAAAGGGAAGACCATGGCCGACAGCTCTTACAACCTGGAGGTCCAGAACATCCTGTCCTTCCTCAAGATGCAACACATGAACCGTGACCCTCAGATCATTGAGCCGATCACCACCGATATCAACCCAGAGTGCCTGGTGTCGCCTCGCTATCTGAAGAAGTACAGGAACAAGCAGGTAAGCCGCGCAAGCCGCGTTTCAAACACACAACTTCTGAATACGTGGAAGTGTGTAGTTCCAAAAGAGACAGGGCATACAGAAGGCAACTCTAATGTGTATCTTGTGTGAGGTTGTTTACTTGTTTGATGAGTCGGTTGCGGGGTTAGATGGAGCAGCGTCTGATGCTTCCCAGATGGGTGCCTCCTGGCATCGGGCTTGTCTTGCACTGGAATGTAGCCTCCCTCTACTCCCCCTCCCTTTACTCTCCTCCTCCTCTTCCCTCCCTCCCTTCCTCTCCCCACCCCCACCCCCTCTCTGTCCGAGGGGAAACCAGGACAGCAGACGTCCAAACCACTCAACATGCTTACAGTAGAGCTGCTCATATCAGCCCGTAATGGATACCGTCTCTGCTCTCGCGGCCTTTGTGCTCGTAGACAAAAGTGTAGAGATCTCAGCCGCTGGGCTCGTAGGTGCTCGGTTAATCCGGTGATAAGACGCGGTCACTTCTTATGAGCGACAACAGCATGCCGCCGGCAAACATCTTGATAACCAGGTGTGGAATTTAAACACTGAGAATCAATTAACGTTCTTGTAGGAAAATTCTACAATGTGCCCGGCAGACTTGCATGTAAGCAACAGGCTGGTGCGTGTGTGTACATTGGAACAGCTGAGCACACGGCTGCCATAGATGTGTTAGCTGGCAATGGGGGAGGGAGGGAGAGCGCTTACTCATTCAGTCTGGTTTTGGTTAAAGTTGTAGTAGAAAAGTAGAATGGTGGTCGGGGGGCTGGAGGGATGTTGGGAAGGTGTTGGTAGTACCGTAAGTGATGACTCAGAAATAGTCTGGGCCTGAAATATAATGGATGTCTAGAGAGAGAGGTGGGACAGAAAGATGGATTCATGTCCTGTAAATGGGTGGTTGAGTATGCTGCAGGCACTTCTAGCGGGTCACAATATAAACCACTTGTTCTTTGTTTCTTTGATGCTCCTGAAACACAGGAAACGCGAGTATGACGTGGTTCCATTGACCCATTCATAATGGAACTGCTGTCACAGGTTAATATCTGAACGTCCGCTGTAGTTCCACATACAGTGCCGCTAAAAATAAGAGTTAATCCAAAATTGCAGAAGTACCAAATAGAGTTTCACTTCTCTCTTTCTCTGTGTTTTTCATTTTTTCCATGTTTTTAGTAGTCAGGGAATCCCTTAAATATAGCTGGGGACGTCAGTAATCAGAATCGGAAATACTTAGAGCCCTGGGGGGAAATTGGGACGTTACAGTTGCTCTTATATAAAAGCATAAAGAAATGTGAGAAAATAGAAATAAAGGAGTGCGCACACAACATATGTATAGAAATATAAATAATAAGAAATTAAATATGTAAAAATATGTGCATCAAACTCATACAATATATAACCACAGTGTAATTAAGTAAATACAAAATGCTGAGAAGTGGCTTCTATTACGTTTGTTAAATATTAATGCAATAGTAGTATAAATAAGAATTAAGTACAAGTATTTCTTGAAATATACAATATAAATGTATTATTAATGACATGAGTACTGCACAGTTACATTATTGTACTATTTATCATACAGTTTAATTCGTATTGCACATGAGAATAATAAGAAATGACGAGGCAGTGGCTGCTGACGGGTGAAATAAGTCCAGGTCTATTGACTCAGAGGAATGACTTCCTGTGGCGCTCCTGTAGTGCGTCTCGGTGGAATCTAACAGTCTAACATGAAATTAATTTACCATCTCTAATAGTAAAGCCTGTTCGCCAAAACCGGAGGAGGGGTTATGTGGGTTTAACCCATGTCATGTCAGTATGTTGGCCTGAAAGAGAGAGAAGTCCTGGCTTGGTTAGTTTCTGTTCCACTAACGTTTGGATCACTATATGCTGCACTTTGCATTAGTTTAACATGACAGCGAGGTTTCCTTTACATATTCTACAGTGACAGACTGTGCTGAGCAGTGATATTTTAGCAGCTCTTCATTTAAATCAAGATGAAACGATAATGTTTTGCTAGCATTTAAGAACTACAGCTCCCATGAACCATATGCATGCCATCAAAACCTCATGGGAGCTGTAATTAACGTAATAATTGTTGTTTTATCTTAGTTAAAATCATGAGCTGTTGAAATGTTACTGTCCACTGACTCATTTTGTACAGACAGACGGTTTCCATTTTTTAGAATATGGACAGAAAACTCCGGTATCATGTTTGGGTTTTCTTAGAAAGACAAATCCAGACATTGCCCGGAATAGAGGCTAGCTTGAACAGGGGGCAGGACTTATTAAGACTTTTTAGTGGTATTAGCCCAGCAGGGTGTGCGTCCAACTGGGGCCGTGGTTCTTTCTGGTCCGGCTCCAGTCTCCCTCATTAATCCCAGTCTGATAGGGGGGTATCCCCAGGCACTCAACATGAAAGAGTAGTGACACATGTACAGTGTGTGTATGCACCCGTGCACTCATACATGCAGTGGGCGTGGAGTATCAGGAAATGAGCCGTGCCTGGGAATGCTGCGCGGGAAAACTGTCTGTGAGAAAAGCCCCATTCGCTCTCAGTCAGCTGCGACCCCTCCCCGACCCGACCCCCTCCCCTTAAACTGGACTTCCTGTTGCGACACTGGACCGGGGAGACTTCCGTGCCGCGGCTCCCAGCGGATACACACACAGAGGAATTTTTAGATTACTCGGACCGGTGTGGTCTCTGGCCAAATCGATAAATTTACACAAGAGAAAACAAGCATTAAAGACACAATAATAAACTCCTGGAGAGTGGGGACATGGCTCCTCCTGCAGCTTCCAGAGTGTGCTGCTTGGTAGATACCGCCATCCTGTGGATGAAAGGGGAACTACAGAGAAACTGTGTGCTTATTTGTATGGCCCATTGTGAAAGTATGTTATTAATAAACCATTATGAAATGTACAGTTCCAGTGCGTGAAACCACACAAATGTTGTGTAACCTTCCCTCTTTTCTCTTAAAATAAACGAGACAGTGTCTCTCTGACTGCTGCTGTACTCTCTCTCTCCCTCTTGTGGCTGAATACTGCATGACCTCCACAAACCCCTCTCCCCACTTTGTTTCTGTTATTACAATTACGGCCTCCTACTTTTATTGTTTTGGATCTTTCCTCCCTCGACATTGATCTTACCTGCTTGTTCTCTTTGTCCAATCTGTCTTTCTTTCCTCTCTTCTTGTATGCATCTCCTTCATTCCTCTGTGCCCTTCTCCCACCTCCCACCTCCCACCTTCAGCCAGGCTCTATCAGGGACTTGGTAAGTTGAGTTATGTGTCCACTGGGTGCCTTTTTTTTAAACCTTAGATACATGTATGTGCATGTTTGTATGAACTCTGAACACTTTTTGTGTCCGCGTTGCCTCACCTAACCAAAAGTAGTGCAGCTGTTTTAACACGTCATAGTGGCTGGTAGTCACAGTAGAATAGATGCAATCCTACTTGTTGGTTTATTTGTTTGTTTGTTTGTTTGTTTGTTACTAGCTCTAATGTCTTCAGGGTGCCATAAGACAAGCAAATGACACATAATTCTATTGATGCAATAATAGAGCATCTGTACAGAGTGCTGCATGAATGAGTCCTAAAACCCGGAAATGCAATTTAGCACTTCCGATTCCCTCGTCTTGATGTCAATGAATTTTTTTTAATGGGCTTTTAGTTAGATGCCTGAAATGAGGTCTGTGGATAACACAAGCTGAAGAGATTTTTACGTTTTGTTCTACGACATAAAATACGTAAATATCCCACTCGTGAATTTTTAAGCTTTTATATGTCTTTTAAAAAGGTGGTTGCTAACAAGTGGCTAAAATAGACTACAAAACGTCATCATTACATCCTCGTTGTGTAGTTTATAGCCTAACGTTAGCTTTGTACTTCTGGCAATTGCATTCACACTTCAAAAATCATAGTATCATAAACGTGTGTTTGCCACAGAGCTTATTTTCTGCAATAATTTCAAAATCCAATGGAAAAATCTCATTGGCTTTTTGTCGTGGTAACCCATGACGATGCTAACTTCCTGTTTGGCTTACAAAAATACGTCATCCCTGCAGCACTCTGTTGTGTTACTAGTTTTCTTTACCAGTAGGGACAACAAGTGATGCTACAAAAACCACAATATTCAGTAAAATAAATGAACCATGCAGGTGTTTTTGCATGTTTAGCCCATTTAACATTATTTTTATAAACATAATATTAAAGCAGAACGTTTAACAAAGCAAATCATAAGTTTTTCGATTAAGGGAAGCTTTAATGTGTTTGTGAGTTATGTTTTATTTTTCCATTTGTAAAATATGAGAAGCAGAGACTAGAAACTTGCTGAAGGTTAGTGATCCATCACAGTAAAGCTCATTTGTTTTGTAGTTATTTGTTGAATCACACTGCAGAGTGTTGCTTCTGAACACCAATGAAATGATCAACCTCATCAATTAATTCCTGACACCCGTATTTGTTTTTTCTTCTGTAAAATGTGGGAGGTTGGCAAAATGAAGTTCACTGTGATGGATTACTTATTACTTCCTCTGGATGTCTCTGTTACGCTGCTCCTCCAGTTGAAATAGTTGATGTAGGGAGAGTAGGGGAATACACACATGCATGCACACTCGCACATTAACCTTAGTCTGGCTCTCCAGGGGACTCCTAGGTTAATATTTGTTTGTCTGTTTATTTTGTAGCAGTGTGAAGTAGAGTTTGACTGTGACAGCCTTCTGCTTATTGGCCGACGCTGTGTGTGCTGACGGCTTCATGGAATTAGCCACAGCTTGTTTACGCACTGAGTGTGTTTGTGGATTTTGGGTGCATCAGGTGGTTGGAAGTGTGGTGATGGGATGCATTTGTTTACAGCGGGGAGTTTGTTGGGTGTTTGTCGAGACTCAGATGGCGGGAGCATACCGAATCTGTCACGTGTGTAATGTTTGGGATTGTGTATTTGTCAGATTTCAGCCCGGATCCTTGAAGCCCACCAGAATGTGGCCCAGATGAGTCTCATCGAGGCCAAGATGCGCTTCATCCAGGCGTGGCAGTCCCTGCCTGAGTTTGGAATCACCCATTTCCTCGCCAAGTAAGCTGCTGTGTTTTTTCCCCTTCTATCTCCGTCGCCCACTCTCTCAGTTGTATGTGTGTGACAGTGACTCATGTTGTCATTTAATCTGCATTTCATTTCACTGTGGATTCTCTTCTTCTTCTCTGCAGGTTTCAGGGTGGGAAGCGGGAGGAGCTGATCGGCATCACTTACAACCGTTTGATCCGGATGGATGCCGGCACTGGAGATGCTATCAAGACCTGGCGCTTCAGCAACATGAAACAGTGGAACGTCAACTGGGAGATCAAGATGGTAGGGGAACCCGTTGAATATGACCCATCTCAATGTTATAGGTGTTCTCACTCAGAGTGTTGGAAGTTAATGTTGTTTCTAGAGCTGAAACAATTGGTTGATTTAAGGGGAACTCCACTGATTTTACACATCAGAGTTTCCTTTACAGGTGTACATGTGTGGGAAAAAAAGGTTGTATAAAACATTTTGAGTTGTGCAAAATCGAATAAAAATTGCCTCATGTGATGTCACTTGAGTCAGCGTCAGTTGGGGATGAAGACAAGTTTGAAAAAGGTCTGGTGGTGTGGAGTTAGAAAGATGTGAGCTTATCAGACCTCCGCACATCAACAGTAAAATAGCTGTAGTAATATACTGTTTATTAGGACTTCTATCTCAGTTGTGTCTCATTAAATCAGTCGTACACAGAGTACTGTTCAACTTCTATCTGTGGACATGTTGCTACGGTGTTTATATACGCAAAATACTGCGTAATGCTAATGCTGCTAACAATGGTTAATTCAATTAATTTAAATTCAATTTATTTTTATATAGCGTCATATCAAAACAGAAATGATCTCGAGATGCTTTATATACAGAGAAGGTTTAGGCCGTACACAATCATATTAATTGTAGCTGGAGCAAACCCCGTTAAGATTTCTGACTTGATGTACTGGAATGCGATCAACTCGGGGTCATTCTCAGCTCCGACTTCCGATTTCCAATGGAAATGGAAAGCAGCTTAATCCAACCGGACTGACGGTGACCGAGCTGCATTGTGGGTAATGTAGGCGCCAGGTTTTGACAAGGAAGAAGAATATGTGGAATAAAAAATATGCTATCTCTGGTTCTGCTGCATCGATTCTGATACTCTGTTCATTGTGAGTCCGACAATGTTGTAGGAGTACTATGCTAAATCTGAGTACTCTTAAGAAATTACTAGTATTCAAAACAATTATAATTTTTTTAAGCAAAAAAAATTAACATATATACTGGTTCCAGCTTCTCAGATGTAAATATGTGAGGGTTTTGGACTGCTGGTGAAAATAACAAGACATATTAATGAAACACAAGTCCATTTCGCCACTTTTCATTGAAGCCTGACTGATTGCTGTGCTTCCTTCCCTGTGTTGTTCAGGTGACGGTGGAATTTGCGGACGAGCCCAGCCTGTCCTTCATCTGTGCCGAGGTGGACTGCAAGGTGGTCCACGAGTTCATCGGCGGCTACATCTTCCTGTCCACGCGTGCCAAGGACCAGAACGAGTCTCTAGACGAGGAGATGTTCTATAAGCTGACCAGCGGCTGGGTCTGAGCAGCCCCGAAGCCACCAGGGGGCCAACGATTGTAGGTCAGGGGCCAGGAGGGGAGTGGCTGGGGGGGGGTGTATGGGGTTTATTTTATTCTACTATTTCTCAGTCTGTTTAATTGTTTGGAGCGGTGCTGAATGAGTCCAGAACCGCTCTGAAATTTGCCATGACTGACACCGTTTTTATTGTTATAGTTTTGTTGCTTTAACGCTGACAATGTCATTTGTTACAACACTAATATTGTGGTGAAAGCAGTCCAGATGAACTTTTTGAAGCTAAACTCCTGCGGTTGAGCAGAAGAGCCTTACATAAACCATGAACCGGGAACTGTTCTCCTCCGACCACCTGCCTCCTCCTCCTCCTCCTCCTCTCCTGGACTGATGGCCATCAACTTACGTCCATGACAAACCCTTTAAAAAACCAATCAAACACCAGATTTAATCCCAAAGAATCTTTTTTTTTTTTCCACTCTTTTTCTCTCACTGCCTTTTTATTCTCTCTTCTAGAGCTGGACTAAAAGGAGCTGACATCAAACTGTCATTAAAAGCATATTGTAATCGTAGCGCCACAGATACCTACAGTTATATCGAATTATTTATCCTAAAAAGACGGACAGTCCAATCACAAGGCCATCTGTGAACCGCAGATCGCAGCACTACATGTCCATCCTGTCCACTCTACGAAGGGTTTAACCTCTTTGAAGTCACATGTAAGCACTTGTACACTATACAGTCCTGTTAATGAATAAGCTGTTGTTAAATTTCCTTTTTGCTTTTGATGTCTTTTTGTTTCGGAGCTCGTGTCCAGAGCGTTGTCTCCCTCTGGGTCGAGTCTCTCTAATGAATTATCATTGTATTAGCTGACAGGTGTGACATTGAGAGCCTGAGTTTTGTATTTAATAGAATGCTAATAGTGAGCATGTCTGACAACATTACAGTTCAGAGCACTTGTTTGAGTGTCATGTGGGTTTGAAAATCTGAAATGTCATCTTAAAAAGTCATTAATTCTTTCAGTATATCTAATGTTTCCTGAAAATAAGTCTAAGCTAGATTACTATTGATTAAGAATCTGAAAAATATCGCATCTCCTTGTTTTTAAAACAGATTTTGAAGACTTAACATGACTTTTCAAGGTGTTCATTATCTTTTCCCAACTTTAGGCGTTTTGAAGAAAAGGTGTTTTCATCTTCTGACCTGGCGTTCAATAATAATATGCCTATAAAGTGCATTAATATTTTGCCAAACATGCTGTTCTGACCACAGCTATATAAGTTGCTAAATCTCAACAGCATGTCGCCTCCAAAGATTTGAAACCCCTGACGTCTCATTGCTACGTGCATGTGCACTACGTAACAGGAGGTATCATTACTCCGTTGTAACACCTTTTAACTGTATTGCCATTTTGTCTCTCACACCATATAGTATTATTATTATTATTATTATTATTATCATTTTTATCATTACACACCAGCAAAAGGTCACACAGTTTGAAGAATGAATATGCAAAGTTTTCTTTTCTTCTGTCCTCAGTATGAAGGATCAGTAAATGAAGTATTATTTTTTTGTAACTAATGTAAAAACACAAACGTTTTATAGAATTGTACAGTTTTTTTCTGCTTTTTTTTGGGGGTGGGAGGGTTTGGAAGTTTTTCCTTTCAGAAACGAAGGGGGGAAGCCGCCATCTGTCAACATGTGTATTATTCAGAATTGTGCCTGCTTATGTTGTGTCCTTACTGAGTTTTCAGATGAAGATAAATATGAATATATATATGAAGATAACACTAGTCTCAAACTCCAGGTTTGATTAAGATATTTGTCGAGTACATATTATAATTTTTTTTTCTAAGTACGTATGCCTTTTCAATGTGCTCTTTCTTCTTGCATTTCTCCTTCATTTTATTGATTTTTCTGCTTTCTCTTTTGTCCATTTGTGGCCCCGAGTTGTGTTTTTAGCTCCCTCTTTAGGCTGACAGTGATACTTAATTTTTGCCTGCAAATCTGATTTGCTCAGCGCCTTTTTAAAATACTTCACTTATTTGTCTGGTTTTTGTCACAACTGAAGTGTGCCATTTAATAATGTCCATATGAAGGAGACCCACATTGTTTAGACCCTGGAGTTTGAGACAAAACAGCATAAGTGAACAGAGGTAAGAGAAAACCAAGCCTAGTCAGTTTTTATTTTCTCTGATGTTGTTTTTTGTTTGCCTCCAGTGTCAGGAGCAGCGGTGCATGTCCTGCTGTTCTGTTTTCTGACTGTAAAAAATGCATTTATTTTAAAAAATAAAGTAATTTTTATTTAAAAACTGTGTCTTCTGTCATTTTCCCTGACGCAGAATGCTTAATATGAGATTGGGAGCATTTCTATTGCCTCCACTTCGCTCTCATCAAGGCGAGTAAAAACATGCAGGGCCGGCACGTCTATGTCAACAAAGCAAGGAGAAGCTGCAAGAGCGACTTCCTTCTCTGCTCAGGTAGCCTTTAATCCACTATATCTTTACACAAGTAGTTGTTTGCTGCTATATTAATGCTCTGAATATCATATAGAGCACCGGTTCCCAACCTTGGAGTCCCAACCCCCACTAGGGGTCGCCAAAGCTTCACAGGGTCACAAGGCCTTCTTGATTTTAAGGGCTGTAAGACAACTTTCTAATATACATTTGGCCTTTTTGTCAGCATTTCGTTCATTTCTGTGAAGAAACTTAAATGAAAATGTTATTTTTAAAATTTGGATTATTATTTAAGATATAAACTTAAAAAAATCTCACAGGATGAGGGCACGGTGAAGACCTGAACACAAGCCTTTCCTCTCTGCTAAACAGCCTCATCCTGCATTAGAGAAGTAAGCAGTTAAAACAACCTAAGAGCTAATAGAACAATGACCAAGCGTCAGGGAGAAGGAAACACTGAATTTGTTAAAAAAAAAAAAAGAAACCTATTAAGTATGTATGATTGTTAAAAATAAATTGTATTTTTTAATTGTTAATTGTATTAAAAATTCCTAAAAATAACAGGGAAACTAATCGCTGACAGAATATTCACAGGAAATAATCTGCTCAAAATTCATCCAAATCGCTAGTTTACTCAAACTTCCTGGAGTTATTGCGTTCACTATTTGGCTTAATTGTACAGTTTCTCAGTTGCTCTGTACTGTTATTGTTTTGCATTGAATATAATATGAATTATCCATAAAATAAGACTGGTGTGATTCTATATTTTATGTATTGTCAACAATGAAAATACTAAAACCAACAATGCATTAGTGCTAGTATTGTGACATGCCAACCCTGTCTGTGGCAAGCAAATGTTACTCAAACCGGAGTAAAACATGCATTTGTTGGGGTCTATTTTCAGCCTCAATACACATTCGTGTGGATGTCCATGTTCATGGTAATGCTTGAACATGCCAAAGCAAGGCTGTGGCTCATCGACTCGTGTTTTTAACAGTTTGTGGGCATCAATGGAGGTCTGTCGAACAAACAATTAGCTTAATCAGGCTTTGGCTGCAGAGATTATAGTTGTTTGTAGGGTCAATTTATTGTTGGATTTGGTCTTTTCATGAGATTTGTTGACAGTAAGAACAAGATATTGCCAGATTTATCCTTTAAGGTTCTCAGTCCTCCAGCTCATGGTATATTTAAGAAAAGTAAGTTGAATGTGAATCTCTGTTTTAGTCTTGAAGGCCTCTTTAGTATGGAGAGCATGATTAACTTGTGGAAAAACGTTTTGGCTCATGTCTCCTTTAGGGTCTCCATATATTAGTGCTCTTCTGAGCTTCTGAGATGCGTCATCAGATCTACTGGCTAAAAACTCTCAATACTGTAGAGTTCACTGCACTGAATCTCAAAAAGTAAAAGATTTACAATGTGCACTGTTGTCCTACAGATGTACGTTTTATGGTTATACAGCCTTACATTAAATTAGCAAAAAGCAAAGTAAGATCAAGAAGGGTTAGAGATAAATAAACAACACAGTAATGGAGAACAAGGTTTGCTTAGAAAAACTTGTGTAACCGACAAGCTGACAGTTTTGTTATGTTAAAGAAGGCAAATTAAAGATTCAGACTGTACCTAAGGCAAATAAATGAATGTTATTTTCCTGTGTTCCTCAACTACTGTACACACACCTCCTGCATACATACCATATGTGCACCGGTTACGTTTCTCCACTAGAGGACAGTGCTCAACCACCTGTGCTCCCCGTCTCTCAGTGGACATTGCAAACTTCTCCAAAGGTTTCTTTGCCCAGATCTGACATGTTTACCTGGCATCCCAGAAGAAAAACCAAGTGCCAGATTGAGGAGGAGATTAGATCAGAGAACGCCCGCAGACAGTCTGTCTATTTGCATGCTTTGGACACGGCGCACGTCCGTCTGTCACCTGCCGAGCAGCTGGGAGACGGAGGTGTTAGTGGCCGTGATAGCTGGGGAGATGCTCACACCACCTGATGTCCACAGAAGTACCATGTTAGAATGGCAGCACAGGCGGCGTGGGTCAAATAAGGAAGGTTTTTAGAAAGATGTGAGCACAGATTGTGAGCACCAAATGACAGTTTTTAAAAGGTTGGACAATTGCTAGATGAGGACAGATAAACATCCTGGACAGGAGGACAGTCATTGTGAAGAAAAGGACTCCTTATTTCATTGCAATTTAAAAACTACAATAATAAATTCATCTTCTCTTCTCTGGTTGGTGCGATAAAAAACCTGCAGACTCTTTGGCCTTGATGGCACATTCTTTGAATCTGAAAATGTCCATCTGCCCCGCTACTGTGCACATTTCATCTAATAATTTAATTTTACATTAGAGTCTTGCAATCGACCATAAAGTATCGAATCATTAATAGCTGACGCTGCATTTCAACAGTCCCCCTGAGCTTGTATCCAAACCTCCAGTCAATTATGAGATCAGATGAGGTGTGCAGCATCGCAGCGGGAAATCAAATTCTGCGAGAACATCCTGTTCGTGTGGAGCGTGGGTCTCAATCCAACACTTAAAACTGACAGCAGTAACTTCCATGAAAGCTTTTGAAGCACACAGCGAATCAAGACATTTGTAGATGGGATTTAGACGTGGAAGCACACCTTATTCTCTTGCAGCCTCTGATGTTCCCTATATAATTCATACCCAAGTGGGATCTGGCCCATTGTGTTCACACCACGGCGTGCACGGGAAATAAAAGTACGTCTCAATGGTGGCTCCACATAGTGCCTTGGAATTCCTCAGAACCCCTGGGAGGATGACGAAGGGACTTGATGATGACTTTTATAGATTGCGCCGCTCACAAACAATTCAAACGCAGGAAGTACAAACACAAAAGAAGTAACACAATACAGCGAGCGACGTCGCCATTCAACACAGCAGCTTCCTGGTCGTCATACAGTTCTGTTTCAAGTAAGCGTGGCTCTGCTTTCCTCATTCCTGAAGTTCACAGCTGGTTAAAGTAATTGTTAATGCCATGGGGATCTCTCTCTCTAGGAAAGTGTTTCTGACATTCACCCCCATCGCCTGCAGAGCGCTATGGATAATGTCAGCCATGACAGCAGATAAGCTGGTTTCAGGTCAAATTTCCTCGAAGGAAACTCTCCTTTCTCCTCAGACCAGTGTGTTGACCTTGTCTAGATCAATTGTTTTTTATTCTCTTTTTCCAACTGCTGACATCAACTGTCAATAATTGTCAGAGTATATTTCATGGCGGCTGGAGGTTAAAATGCTTGCTGATAGAAAGTGAGGAGACCTTGCAGGTTTTTAAACCATGCATGGCCATTCATGGTCCCCAAGAGGATGAATCCTACTGACATTGGTGACTTTTCATCTAGCACCACCAGCTTGTTGACATTTTTAGTTTCTATTGACATGTCTTGACAACTATTCTATGGATTGCCATGAGATTTTGTACAGACATTCATCGCACCAAGAGGATGAACCCTACCGACTTTGGTGATTCCCTGACTCTTCATCAAGTGCCAGCAGGCCGACGTTTTCACTTATCCAGTGAAAAAGCCCATCATGATGGATTGGCACCAAATTTTGTATATACATTCATTCAAATCCTTATGATTTTGGTGGACCCCTGACGTTTCCTCTAACGTCACGATTAGATTTTGTGTGAGCTGTCTCTACAGCATTGGATGGATTACCCCGACATTCATGTCCCCCTCAAGATGAACTAAGATGGTGAACATAATAAACATTATACCTGCTAAGCATCACTATGTTAGCATTGTCACTGTGAACATGTTAGCAGGCTCATGTTAGCATTTAGTTTAAGGCACCACACTTTGCCTGAGTACAGTCTCACAGAGCCCATAGCATTGCTGTAGACTTGTTGTCTTGTTAAAGGTTCTCTATATGATATCCAGAGCGTTAATATAGCAGCAAACTATTTGTTATGTAAAGATACAGAGGAGTAATGTCTACCTGAGCAGAGAATGAAGTCACTCCCCCTCTGCATGTGTTGTAATCCGAGATTCTCTGTGTTTTGTTGACATAGCCGGGCCGGCCTGCATGTTCGTGCATGTGAGCGTGCCCCGCTGGCTAGCTCATGGCCGCCGCTCTGAACTGCGTTCATACGGCAGTCACAGCTGATAACTCAGGTAAATACTGTTTGCTGTAAGCACTGTTGCCTTCGTTAGCATCGTTAGCTACGAGCCACCAGCTCAACTGTTGCCATGTTGAGAGCCATACAGAGGCAATAGAAATGCTCCCAATCTTAGGGTAGTGGCTAGAAGGGAACCAGCAAACTGATGAAACTTTTGCAAGATTGTTAAGGTTAGGCATTGACATAAAATAGTTAGGGTTGGGATAGGATAGGTCGTCAGGCAGTAATTCTCACGAGAGTTTTTGCAACTTTTTGCAGATCTCAGATCAGATTTCGCAATTTGCGGGCTCCCTTCTAGACACGACCCAATCTTAGCACCTTAAAGTTTATCCATTCCATTTCTCTTTAATTTGCTTTGGATGCAAAACACAATATACTTTATCTTCATATATATTTTTTAATCAATACCATAAATTAACTTGGCAACGTTTTTCAGCATAATTGAGAGCCTTGGATATTTTGGATTGTAAATCAACAACAAATGGCATAAACTTTAATCACAAAGTAGTCTGATGTGTTTCCAGGGTGTGCGCTGCATTAATTACGTTATGCGATTTTTGCAAGCCAAACCATTTTGGAAGCCCACACAGCACAACAACACTAATTTTTCTTCCTCTTTGCTGGAAAAATTAATGTACGTAATAATCAGGATAATGAAAAATCCTTCTCCTTAAAAGTCAAAATGCGTGTAAATAATGTAGGACTCATTATTTTTCCAGTCCCTTTCCATTTATTTGAAATACACCATGCAACGTCACTACACGTAGTTTATGGGCTTTATGGGTTTATACGCCTGACCTCGTGGATTCCCATATTAAAAGCACACCAAAAAAATCCACCCTAAAAAGGACTCACACATGTTATTCCCATTATCTTGGACATTTCGGTCTAGATATGTTTCCATGGAAAAGGCCCGGTCTGGGCTAAACACTGACATGTGCCAAGACTCTTATCTTGATGTCATCATTACAGTCTAGTAAGTTTAAATGCTCTAGAAAACACATGTTGTAGTCTAAGCTCTTTTTAGTTCAAAAGTTAAAACATAAAATCTATAAACTCACAAAATAGTGTTCATTCATGCCATCAGTTAATCCAGTTGTTAACAGATGTGACAGGCCTTTCAGATACCTTGGGGAGGTGTCTATTTTAGGGAGATTTTATGGAGCAAAGTTTACCATTATCCTGAAGTCTTTAGCGCTGACTCATACACTGGAAGTCGTCTCATTTATTGCTACGGAAGAGGTTATCCATCTTCTTTTCTTGCCTTAATAGAAACATGAAAAGAGTCTTAACTATAATCAACATTTAACACCGCTACATCTCATCTGTTGGATGATTTTTGGGAGCCTTAGGTCATCCACCTTGTTAGTCTTGCCTTGAAGTCGGGGACATCACGCATGCACTTGCAGAAAATTATAAGCATGTCATTAAAGTCTCAGAGCTGATCCGGAGGGTGTCCTCTCAGCTGATGAGGTCATGTCACATGGTGTTTATAGAGATGAGATGAGGCTGTTGTGAGCCAAGGAGCTTGCATCATCACTTTCTGCAGCACGCAACAATTTTTACGGTCATGCATACATATACAGTACACAAGCGTACACAAATGGTGTGCAACAAATTACAGCTACAGATGTCGTGTATTCCAGCTCACATAACATTTCAAGTTGAATCTTCTCTCAGGCTATTTGCTGTGGGAGTCTTTTCTAAAGTAATCCACTTCTCCCCCTGGGACCTTTTGGCTTTAAGCACTGTTGCACAAAATTGGTTAATTTGCATCGCCTCGCTCGCTAAAACCTGTTTTGTCTGGGCTCAATCTTGTTTTTCAGCTGAGTTAATGCAATTTAAAAGGCCGTCGTCGTTAGGGAATACGTCTGGGACAAACAGACAAGTGTCGGATTCCTTTTTTTTTTCTCCTTTTTCGTGGTTTTGGAAGAACTTGTCTTTGCCTGGGGCATGATGGGAGTCTGCCGACTTGTCTGACAAGGAAGAAACAGAGCTATCCTGGGAGATATTTTGTCAAAATCATAAAGCTGCAAGAATCAATAGGAATCTTGCTCTTGAAAAAAAATGACACTCAAATGGGACATTAGGGACAGATTTATCTTTAATAAAGGCATGTATTTTAGTATGAACTAGGCCTCAGTGTAACATATTGAGATAATTCATGTGTTTTTTTTAAATCAATCCCCGTGGATCGATACATAAAAAGGCCTCTCCCACCTTCCTGGACCTCATTTGTGCCTTCTCTCTCAATTTCATCCCCTATTTTATTACCTGTTTGCCCTAAATTGTTTTCAGATATCAAAGACCTAATAGAAAATAAGTCAGTCAGTGCCCCCCGTGTCCATGTATCGCCACATTATCTCCCTGTGGCGTTACGGCCACGACAGCGTCTCCGAGTGACACCGCTCGTCCTGCCGACAATAAAGACCAAATGGAACCTGCTAAAAATGAAATTGGATCCGTGGCTCTTTGTGTTACCCAGAGGGCTTTGCTCATTGATCGGCTAAATTAGCTGCTTTTCCCGAAGTGGGTTAGTGGCAGGCATGGACACAGGACAGAGGACAGAGGTCTCAGAGAGACAGACAGTGGTTGTGACAAACTGAATGAGTTTATATCATAAAAAACATTATCAAATGTGTTAACTGATATACAGGTATGCTATGGAGCCCAACATTTGCAATGCTGTACTTATAGGTGAAGATATAAGGGGTCATACTGAAGGACTTTGTCAATATAACGTGGATTGAGAGACTCCAAAGAGGCTTTCAGGTGCCTGGATCGTTTCTAATGACAGAGGTGACTTAGTGTGTTGAAGAATACCACACACACAACCGCACGCACTCCACACACCTATCATTCAGCTGTCTGACTGCCATGATGGAGATGAATGTAGTTTGTGGTGTTTAATGGCGTGTGGCTCCATTACAGAGTCTTTAGCCCAGGCGAGTTGCTCCGAAAATCTGACTCCAGCACACCCCCCGAGTATTAACTTTGATTCAGGATGCGTTCTCCTTTGGAAAGAAATCCTGTTTTCACTCCTGAGTTAAGCTGCTGCCTGTGGGCAAAGCGAGATTAAATGTTTCTCCATGTGTTGACACGATGTGTGATATAACAGGCAAAGGGGAAATGGAGATGACTGACAGAAACACATCTCACGGTTACAGCGAGTCACGGCATTTTGCATTTGTATTTCCTTCGTGCTCCACCAGATGTAGAACATTAGCAATTGCAATCAGCAATTTTGATGTTAACTGCTGCTTTCATATTAAAATGCCAATCTGAAATGCAAAAGATAATTCCACCTCTGACACGTGTTTTGGTTTTTATAAAGTCTCGTCCAACCTCCCTCTTTGCCTCATAAACCTAGAGTCTGAATTTAATTACGTATTGATTTCTTTTATATTAAAACTAAATGTGTCATTGATTAAACAACCAGTTTTATATTGGTAAAGCAGAATTCAGAACAGGGATTCAAATCAAATGTCTTCTCTATGTTTTATAAAGCGACAAAGCAGCTATGATTGATCTGAGCATGAAAGTCATTACTTGTGGTTGGCCGCGCATTCAGATGATGAAATCTAATTAAAGAGGCTGTCTCTGGCAACGGTATATTCCAACGACTGGTCCCAAAAATTCACGCTTAAAAAAGCAAAACCCATTGTCAAAAATGACATCAGCGTGAGCACTTAAATGAATAGTTGTTGGGATAATCTCATAAAAGTGCCAGGTTCTTTCTGTTCCAGCAGTGCCTGAAAGGTCAAATAGATAAATCCTGTAATCTGACAGATCTTCTGGACGAATCAGGTGAAGCCTTTTTGACAACCATCATCCTGGAATGACTCACTGTAAAAGAAATATGCCTTAAGTGTATGAAATAGTCATAAAAAATGGTTCTCCTCAACACAGATTTCTCTGTGAAATCGGAAAGACAAAACAGTAAATATCTTAAAAACAACACAGAGGTCAGCTTCATAACATGAATTGAGTGTATCTAATGTGATTGGTTTGGGGGCCACATGTGAAAAATGCTGCAACACGTTCTTATCCCAATAAATCATATTCTGATGCTTTGTCAGACCCTTTGGCGTCACTCTTTTCGGTCACAGTAAACACATGCTTGTTGTGAAGTAAACAAAAACATATGCTTAGGTTCAGGCAATAATAGCACTGTAGTTAGAGGAAAAAAACAACATGGTTGGGCTTAAAACTACTACGTTTATAAAGTGAAAATGTCACTGAACGTTTTGAACAGAGGAGATGAACGGACAGCTGATTGTAACATGACAATGGATGTATAAAGAGAACTGGATACAGCGTTGCAGGTGGGCGCCCGTTCATTCTTATAAGAGTTGCTCAGTGGCGCATGACGCCAAAAATGGCTCAACTGCAGAGTGATAAAGTACCCAGATTGTCCGATCTTTCGCGTCCATTGGGCCCATAGAGCAGGCGCAGTAGCGTTTCCTCTAACCCCGCCTCCCAGCCCCGCGGTCCAGCCTCGGTCTGGGGCTCACTCACATGAAGTGTGTGTTCGTAATGGAAAGTTATCTGCTGATTTCCGGACGTCTCTTTCCCAATGTCAGTCAATGGGACAAAGTCTTTCTGGAACCAATGGCATCACATGAAGGACACAGAAGTTGTAGTAACGCTGTTTGGCCACTACGAAAATTTGCTTCAAAGCCATGCGCTCTTCCTGGGGGCTTGAACGTGATGCACGCAACACGAACAGCAGTAGTATTACTTAGCTATGCAAAAGGGTGCCTTAAGCGTCGGTATCTCATGCCGATGGCCGTGACAAAGCGTCGGTATTTGACGCCACTGGAAATAAGAACGGGCTGGTTAATCCATCAGGCTCTAGCAGGTCAAATCAATACCAGACCAGAGGTCTAAATATGTTTCTTATTTCACGCTTACTCTCATACAAGATTAGCAAAGTGGATTGTTACACTTGACCTGGTTCGATAATGTGAAATGAGCATGAGGAGTGCAGCGAAGTGCACACACACACACACACACACACACACACACACACACACACACACACACACCCTCCTCACATAAACACACAGTCCACCTCCCCTGAATGTGGCGAGTTCTTTCCATGAAGTTACTGAGAACCACCAAACATCTCTGATGAAAGAAAATCAAACTTGATATTCTCTGCTTGGAACATGCACATAAAAATTAACACATCAAATGAAAGCACGCGACACCTCACACACACACACACACACACACACACACACACACGCACACACTTTTTGAAGTAATGCATGCATGTCAGCTCGACCACAGTGAGACACGTTTTACTCTCTAGTGAGCTCTCATGCAGCTCTGTAACCAGTGTCTGATGTGCGTGATTCATGCCTCACACTGTGAAGAGCAAACAACAAACCACATGAATTCAGTGTTTGATTAGTGCAGCAGCGAGACAGAGGAAGAAAAAAAAAAGACTAATAGAGAAAGTGCATTTGGGGAGTATGTGAGTGTGTACTGTAGCAGCCATCTGGACCGTGTGGGGAGATGAGAGGCAGCCGGTGGTCGGAGCGATGGATCCCTCGCTCCGTTCCATTCCTCTATCGTCAGATCTCCATGTTTACCCTGCTCACCATGGGGACTGCACCTCGCTCCCCCCGATCCAGCCAGCCGTAGCTCCTTGTCTAACACCACGGGCTGGAAGGATGTTTATGTTTTCCAGGATTTTGGGAGGGAGGGGGAAGGGATGGAGCCAGGGGAGAAGGAGTGCCAGGTAGAGCTCTGACAGAAGCTCCTGCCTCCATGTGGGAGAACTTTTGATGGAAAAAGTACACCGATAAACATCAACATATCTGTGGATTCTTTGGCGTGTAAATCATTACAAGCTTCTTAGCGGATGATCTAAACTCAAACCCACACAAGCTCTTTTTTAAATTCAAAACAAGATCCCAAAGTTTTGAATGCAGCCAAATACTCCCTACATAATTACAAGGAAATATGTATAAAGTGGTGCAGAAGGCATCTATAATTTTCCATTTCATGTAAAGGGGCAGTCTTTTGGAGATGAATATTCAGCCTAGTCGCACAGCAGTTCGTGAAATAGTGACGCAATTGAATGTATTGATTCGTGTACATAGAAACAAATTTTTAATTTTTTTCGTGATGGTCAGCACGACATCGAATCATACGTAATCCACGAAATTGTGAACCAGGAAGTATAGAGTGTGGCGATTGCTGTGAAGAGAGGAGGTCAGGGTGGATGTATGGGTCAAACAGCACAGGACTTTCACCCAGGAGACCTGTGTTCATGTCTTGTGTGAAGCCACAAGTCAAAGTTCATTTATTTGTCCTGTAACTTTCATAATTATGTTATGCCACTTCCAGTGTTATTTAAACCCAAATCGTGATCTTTTCCTAAACCCAACTAAGTCGTTTTATTTTGAAAAGACTGGAGCGAAAATTTACATGTGCGTCACGTGTTGCTGGACATCCGTAGGAAAAAGCACGAAAAATATGTTGTTGAAAGTCATGCTGAGCATCATAAAAAAAGAGAAATTGGTGTCTATGTACACAAATCAAATAGATTAAATTTTGTGATTATTTCATGAAAAAAAATTAACTTAATATATGAGTGATGAAGCACTGCAACGAGCAGGTACAGAACATCCAGCAGCATGAAATCTGAGTTTTAAGTGGACAAACTGTACTTGGGGTCAGTGAAGCACAGCACAGCTCACGTAAAACTAAATAAATAATTCCTTATAAACTCCAAAAGTGCACTAAACAAACAGTACGACAGTAGCCTACTGTATAAGATATTCTGGTTACTTTTCCACCACCATTCCCTCCCCACAGATTCCAGTCCTATAACACATCGCGGAAACTTGGAGCCACGTGAGCAAAACCTGAAGGATGTCTCAGCCTCTGTGGTGTGTCATGCGTCCAAACGCTAACCTCAGCTTTTGGAATTGAGCAATAGTGTCAAACTTTCAGCATATTTGTTGGCCAATCATTCTTCGGACTGTTACTGTGACTGGTAGTGCCATATTAGTAAAAAAAAAAAACTTGGTTCCGTGTTTTGCTTCTTTCATCAGAGCAATCACCGGCCGCGTCTTTCCCTAGAGACACCCAGCTGCCTGGATTCCCAGACTCACCAGCAGGAAACAGCTAATGCCCTTTTAACCCTCTCTGTGTCTGTGTGGTTGCATGTACTATTTTTCCCCCTCTGGCCACTCTCTTTTTTCCCTCGACCTGGAAAAAGTGACTCATTACAGTGTTTGCTCATGTGGGGGAACGCTGAGGTACAGTTCAGTATTTCTAAGAAAGTCTAGTATCCAATAATACTTTCTTGTTGCTGTCCCAATGGTCCTGCAGTCAAAACACTCCCCAACCATGTCCAAAATTTACACTCAACAGAAGAGCCTGCGTGTAAATCAAAGTGGATTATCTGAAGGTAAGTGCAAAGAAAGAGTCTCAGAAGACACAGCAAACATTTTTCAATTTTAAATCCTTGAAATGAACTATTTCCACATGCTCTACCAGATGGTTGAGCAGCTTGCTGTAGTGTGTAATCACAAAGCCAGACAAACGGTAATGTGATCCAGAGGAGGCTTCAAGGGCTTGGAGAAAGAAGGAACTTTCATATTTCATTATTTGGGTGATTTTTGTTTTTCGGCTGCGTGGATTAGGGAATCATTTGTCTGAGAGCTTTAGATGGTCAATAAATTGTATTCATAAGTGAAAAACTGAATGACATCTGCCGTTAATTAATACAGCTGCTTAAAAGGACACCAAGGACTCCGGTGTTGCAGCAGATTACCGTAGCACAGACAAACTCCTGCAAATGTTTTTGAAGGAAATCCGAAACATTCCCATTTGATTACTGGACTGCTGTCTGTATAAGCCACAAGTGGATTTGTTTATCCTTTATCATGCATTTAATATCACAGCTTTCTCAGTTGACTCACAGACATCTGCTACGGTACAACAACCGGTCCTCTGCTTATATCATGACAAATAATGATGGCTTAAATGCTCATCCTATCCCTCTGCAACATGTTAATGATCAGCAGCAGAGACCCAGAGGCAAAGAAAAACAGAAGCACATAAAACTTGGACTATCTCAGATGAGGCAGCGTCGTCCAAGTGTGCTCAAAATGAAGACAGGCCTTATAAAAGAAGTCAAATCTACCAGGAGAGGAATTAGAGAGGGGAATTTGGATGACTTGCAACCAGCTAAGCAAAACATTAGAAAGACACATGCAGATCCACAGCCTCTGTGTGTGTGTGTGTATGAGTGTGTGTGTGTGAGTGTGTGAGTGTGTGAATTCCCAGGGAACAAATTTCTGTTGGCATGACGGTAGAAACAAAAGATGGTAGTAAACTGCTGCTGGCAGTTTAGGACAGTCTTGAGCACTGACACCTCCCACACATCCAGCAGTGAACTATTGGAAAAATATTCAGCTAGTGTAGGCCTGTCTAAACAAGAAATGGTAACCTTAGGGAAAGCCTAGTCTTCCCACTCATATAGGCCTAATGTGGGAACCTACTGTAATCAGAGATATTTAGGGTTTGACTCACAGAGACAGCGTGATAAAGCTATAAAATATGACCTTTATAGTCTTCTAAAAGTCATTGTTATGTGGCCACTATCTCAGTACTGTCCAAACAAGTAATTATAAAAAGTTAAACTACTTTTGTTTTTTATAAAGTGAGCCTTGGGAATCATTCAGTCACACAGTGGGAAGCTACTTTGATTCACACAGACAAGGTAATTAAACCATTTATTCTATAATATCCCCATAAGGACTCAAAGTAATTCAAATAAGTTTAACAACTTTTATTTAAAGGTGCAGTATGTAGGATTTGGTGACATCTAGTGGTGTGGTTGCAGATTGCAACCAACTGAGTACCCCTCTGCTTACTCCTCCCTTTCTAAGACTGCGGTAACGTGAGCCGACGGAAGTCAGATGATGGCTTGCGGTACCACGGTTTTGCACTCTACGGTGGCCTTCAGGTAACTGTTCTGGGCTGCTGTAGAAACATGGCGGAGCAACATGGCGGACTTTGTGAAGAGGACCCACTCCCTACGTAGATATGAAGGGCTCATTATAAGCTAATGAAAACACGACAATTTTTAATTTCAGGTGATTATACACTAATGAAAACATACCTTCGGGAATGCAATAGTTACTGAACATGTTCATTGAGTGTGGGATGCCCACTATAATCAAAGATAAAGGTTTGAGTCATACTAATAAAAACCATAAAACAAATGTGCTACTATTTTAGTCCAATAGCTAATATTAGCATTATCATAGAAACTGTTATCAGTTTTGATAACACAAGTTTCAGACTTACTCTGGTTTCTGGCTTTGAGAGAGAGTAGCTCATGTTCACAAATATTGATTGAACTTTCCTAGGCCATGGAAATAACAGGTTGGAATTCTTAAAACTGCAGCGGGTAGTAATGGAGTGATTTCAAAAAGTTATTTTTATAAAACGTTTACTATATCCTGACAGTAGTGCATGTGAAAGGTAATCTGGAAAAAAAAAATCAGGTGCCTCTGTGTCCTCTGGTGCTCCTAATGGCATCTGAAAGATTTCACAGACTGAAGGAAAACAACCAATCAGAGCCGAGTTGGAGCCTGCTGTCTCTGAGCAGCTGTCAATCACTCGCAACAGAATTGCGTTGCTAGGCAACAGCTTGGGTCCATGTGTACTTCCTGTCAGCTGATGACATTCACATACACTGCAACCAGGAATAAACTGGGACACATTTAGAATGTTTTACGTTTAAAATTGTGTCAAGGGTCTAAATATTGTATATTTTGTGACATCACAAATCGGCAGAAATCCTGACAGCTTGTTTCAAATGCAGAGTTTTCTAAATACGGGCTGTGTGTATTTCCCTGTGGATTGAGTGTTTCGATACTTTCACAGAATTTATATAGGACTTAAGCCTGCTTTATAATAAAAAAAACATGAAAATCTCACTTTTTTTATATAAATTCAGGTGTCAAAGCAGCAAACATCAGCAAACAGAGTGAAACACAGGAGAAGTATGAATGAGTGAACATAGTGTGTACAGTCCGTCAATAAATAAATGTAGTATGTACAATAAATAAATGTAATATGTACATATGTGCAGTCTATAAAGTGGTATATAGGATGTATAGTGTAAAGTAAGTGGTATATAGGATGTATAGTGTAAAGTAAGTGGTATATAGGATGTATAGTGTAAAGTAAATAGGATGTATAGTGTAAAGTAAGTGGTATATAGGATGTATAGTGTAAAGTAAGTGTATATAGGATGTATAGTGTAAAGTAAGTGGTATATAGGATGTATAGAGTAAAGTAAGTGGTATATAGGATGTATAGTGTAAGGTAAGTGGTATATAGGATGTATAGTGTAAGGTAAGTGGTATATAGGATGTAAAGTAAGTGGTATATAGGATGTATAGTGTAAAGTAAGTGGTATATAGGACGTATAGTGTAAAGTAAGTGGTATATAGGATGTATAGTGTAAAGTAAGTGTAAAGTGCGCCAGTGGTTAGAGTCCAAGATGGTTGCAGATAGTGCATGTTTAAAGTTCTTAAAGTTCTCATAGGATCATATGGGACCTTTAAAACGTCACAAATGGAAAATGGAGCTAAAATGTTTTAGGACTTTACTGTGGCCCCACAAACATCCATCCTAAAGCCTTAATTTCTATTAGCTGTGGCTTGGGTTATTCTTCTTCTTCATCTCTTTGTAGCTATACTTCAGAGAGACGTCGATGTGAAGTGCAGGCTACGTGGTGGCGTCACACTGTACGTGATTGGCGGGGAGGGAGTTTGTGTGTCTGGGAACCTGCTACTGGTTTCTCATCCACACACACACACACACACACACTGACACACAGAGCCGCAGTCAGTCAGTCAGACGGTCTCCACGCAGGAAAACAGCAGCAGGGAAAACAAACTCTCCCCCAGCCGCTTTACAAACCCAACAAAGTAGAAGTGAAGTCGACGCGATGTTAAAGACTAAAAGCCACCGTTTAGTCTGAGAAAAGACGGGCTATAGCAGAGGAAGAGGCTGCTGGAAGAAGAGGGTGAAACTGTGACAAGCAGAAGCTGGAGACATTATAACCGATCACACGTGGAAGTCACCACTGAAACACATCGGTAAGTAACGCACAACTCCACACTGGCTAATTTAATTCACGCGAGTAGGAGTTTCCCGCGTGGAAAAAGTTTAATTGATGTGTTATTGAACTATGAAACTTACAGTATCTTTTTTGTGTGTGTAGACTTTATGCATTTAAGCGTTGTTTTATAAACAGTTCTACTGTTTTTTCGGACGCAAACTTGGCTAGACGTGTTCTTGCCTTTTGCCTTGACAAAATTAGTATAATTGAAGTTAATTATCTGTACATTTTTGTGTGTTTTTTGATGGTGTTGACGCGCCTCCCTGTTTAGGAGCTGTCAGTTTGGCTACACATTAACTTGAAAGTGCAAATATTCCAGTGAAATTCGTGTTAACCTCAGACAAGTGGATTTGGGTGTAGTCCACCTTGAATAAGATGATGATTACAGGATGTGCTTCTGTGTCATCAGTGTGTTTGCTCTTGAATGCAATATGAGACACTTACATCATAAGATCACAATTATATATGATCATGAAATCCTCACTTTTGTCTCAAAACATTATTGTCAATTTTTAAGGTTCTAAAGAAATCTGATGATGATGGTGCAAATGAACCAACTCAACTATTAAAAGCATAATCAACCTTGATGCTGGAGAGAAAATCTATATCTGTTTAACATTAAATGTTAAATATATAATTTGGATCATCACTGACTACGTCTTACATGCACAATGATATTCCACTATTATCCTGAATATTTGCCCAAAAAGAAAAGAAAGACACCTATTTATAATTATAAATAATAATCATCATAAATAATTATTTATGATGATTATTATGATATTCTTGGATACCAACAGGACCCACCTTGAATAAGATGATGATGATTGCAGGATGTGTTTCTGTGTCATCAGTCATCATGTTGTTTGGTTACGATTGCCCAGAAGTCTTTATAGATATTTAAATCAATATCCTCCTAACAAACACCAACCATACACTTCCATGCAACACACACACACACTTCACACAGTCTTTTTTTGTATTTATTTACTGTATTGTTATTGTTATTATTATATATATCTTGTCCTAATTGTTTGTTATCACTATTATGTAGTCATATTATTTCTTTATATTAATCTTGTCTCTAGGTTGGAGGCTTCAGATAAGCCCAGTGTTTTTTTTTATCTCTTCCTGCACTGTATATTATTATTTTTATTTTGTTTGTTATGTTGTATAGTCTTAAATTGTGCAAAATAAACAAACAAACAGTCTGTTTGCTCATAAAGCAATATGAGACACTTCCATCATAAGATCATACTTATATGATCATGAAATCCTCACTTACGTCTCAAAACATTGTCAATTTTTTAAGGATCTAAAGAAATCTGATAATGGTGGGTTTGCACTGGTGCAAATGGACCATATGAACTCAATTATTAAAGGCATAATCAACCTTGATGCTGGAGAAAATCTATATCTGTTTTAGGGATGTCACGATACCAGAAATCTAGTAGTCGATACCAATACCAGTGAATTTCCACGATTCTCGATACCAATTCGATGCCACGGTAAAAAACAACAACAACAATAACAATAAATCCCCTTTATTGTAATTCAACACACACTCTTTTATTAAAAACATTTGAACATCACAAAAAACAGAGGCATGTAGCCTTTAAGTAATAAATACAAAAAGAATTGACCAATTTAGTTCATTTTGGCGTATCAGCAGCATGTTATCAATCGATAGTCGAACGACGGACGCTACATACTGACCGTGAATGCATCTGGTCCGTCAGCTCAGAGTAGCAGGAGTCACACACCGGACGAGAGTCGACAGACCGAGAGATGGCGGAGGATTTGTTGTTGGAAGTGAAAAGCTAACGCACCTATTTGGCAATATTTCTCGTTTAATCCCGACGCTATGAAGGAACCACGACGTTAATGAGGTAGTCGCCACGAGGCGAATGGAGCCGTCACAGCCGGTGTGCACGGAGCAGCGGCGCCAGGTAGACCCCCGAAGCGGAACCCCGCAACAAAAGCACTACCGGAGAGGCCAGACACACCGCCACCCGACGGTAAAGATCAGAGTCAGCGCTCTGCACATGTTGACCGTCATCTTTTCTTGTAAAATGTCCGGTGTAATCGGTGACACCGGTGTTGTCACTAGTTTATTAACCGGTGGGAGCATTTTCCTCACCGTCACATCCCTACCAACGACCATTGCAGGCATCGTACGGTACCTTCGGTACTGTAGAAAAAGAGTACCGTCACTTTTTTTTAATTTTGGCATCGACTTGGAACACAAGTAACGGTTCTCGTGACATCCTTAGTGGTGACGTGTTCTTGCTAGTTAAGTTAATTATCTATGCATTTTTGTGTGTTTTTTTATGATGTTGACGGAGGTGAACCGCGCCTCCCTGTTTAGGAGCTGTCAGTTAGCTATCGTCTCTACACATAACTTGGAAGTGAAATTCGTGTGAACCCAGACAAGTGGATTTGGGTGTAGTCCATCTTGAATAAATGATGATTGCAGGATGTGCTTCTGTGTCATCATCAGTCTGTTTGCTCATGAAGCAATATGATCATAAGATCACAATTATATGATCATGAAATTCTCACATATGTCTCAAAACATTATTGTTGATTTTGAAGGATCTAAAGAAATCTGATGATGGTGGTTTTGCACTGGTGCAAATGAACCATACGAACTCAACTATTAAAGGCATAATCAACCTTGATGCTGGAGAAAATCGATATCTGTTTAACATTAAATGTTAAATACATCATTTGGATCATCGCTGGCTATGTCTTACATGCACAATCATATTCCACTATTATTCCGAATATATGCCCAAAAGAAAAGGATGACACCTATTTATAATCATTATGATATTCTTGGATACCAACAGGTTTGTGCAAATATCTCAACGTTGACCTTTTCAAAGAAGGTGGTTGAAGGAACGAAAGAGGGAGGCTGTGTTTGCACGGTCGAACGAGTTCACCACTGGTGGAAAACTTTGAAAAAAAAACATATTTTTGACGCAAAATGACACAAGCGGCTCCTCCTGTCGTTCCACTTGATGTGATAAACGGCATGTTGTGACGTTGACCCCTGTCAAACACAGCCGAGAATGACGTTTACGTGGGATTCACCGGCCCGTGGGGATGCCCTGAGCTCCTCAAATGGACCAGATGATGATGATGATGATGATGATGATGATGATGATGATGATGGTGGTTAGAATAGGGAAAAAGCCAACTAAGTAGCCAGCTGACTTGTTTAGCTAAATGGATTGTTTGTAGGTCAGCTTGACGTAAGTTATGGGGACGTTTTACGTCATTCGGAGTATGCATGGCTGCATGTAAACGGGAATATTAGTGGAATATTGATGTTCACTAACCATGTAAACAGTTTAGTAGGAATATTGACGGAATAAGGGGAAAACCTGGAATATTTGGTGCATGTAAACGTAGTCCTTGGCGGTTGCTTTTCTCTCAGTGTAAGACTCTGAAAATGTGTTATTGGTGCTGTGTTTTGATTGCTGTACTAGTGTGTGCTAAAGCAGAACTAGCCCAAGGCATACACAGACTAAGCAGCTGCTTAGGGCCCCAAAAACTAGCAAATGACATATTGATGTTCTTAGGTGAAACCCTTGCATTTCCAAAATGTCATATTTTCGGAAGCATCCTTGTTTTGGCTGGTTGGGATGGAGCTTATTATTCAAACGGTCCTTCAAAATATATCAAAGAATATCACCAAAGGTGGAGAAACAAAGCTTGAATCTTCACAGTGACCAAATGGGAAGTCCTGTACTTTTGTTTAAAGTTTATTTAACAAGTCTTGTCTTTGTTAGAAAAAGAAACCAAATTGACCTTTTCTTTCACAAATTTTATTATACTTCATTATTAGTTATTTTTTAAGCCTCCAAAAATGCTTGGGCTTGCTCTTTGCTAAAGCCAAAGATAGAAAAAAGAGAGTTTCATTTAAATGCCTGTATTTCTGTGGGCCAATTACCACATGTCTCCACCACTGTATCTCCGTGACAGGTTGGGACCTGGAGGGGCGTTTGGTTCAGATTAGCTGTGAGGCTCCTAATCCTACCCTTGTGCCTCCCAGTGGCGTTAACTAACCCACTTACATTAAAATATTGCTTCTTCCTAAGCAAGAGTTCAGGGCTTTAATTTGCTACGGCATGCCATAAAAGATAAGATTACTCCTCTCCCCATACATCAGTGTCCTATTACAGTCAGCATAATGTAAACTGCCTAGCTGGCTTTCCTCCCTGTGTGTCCACCACTTCTCAACTTGTTCTGTTGCCAAAGAAGACCCACATCCTTGAAAGGCAGACATAAAGACATAAAGAGCCGTGTTCCTATAGTGGATCATATATTGAAAAGTGGAACAAAAACCAGCCTGTCAGTGTTTCTGACAAAATGACACGTAGAGTCTGAATCACTGAAACTGTGGTTTCCCTCCCTGCGTGCTTTCATAAGTACATTTAGACACGAGGCTGGTTGTGTGTTTTTTTTGTCTGTTTACCTCAGAAGTTTTGCTGATTTTGCTCAAAGTACATCATCCAAATCTATTATTCTGGCTATGGACATTGACACAGTGCTGTTCGCTTTTAGCTTATGTAAACTAATTCTGCATTCACTTGTGTATCGTGAATGCCTCGAGCCATTGCCCCAGTGTATAAATGAGTCATTGTGGTAATGATCCCTGCAGTTGTGTTTGAGACAGCTAGTTGGTTAAGTGCTCTATGTTTGCTTTTCTGCTATTTACCTACCACTGTCCCGTTCCTCCCAAATGGGTTATTGTCATAATATGAGGTGCTGGGTTATAAAGAATGAGATCATTTTGGGGGTCTTGCTTGTCATTCATTGATTCATGGTTGGCCCCCATGCCTCCCTGGCACTATATAACCTTTACTAGCAGCTGAGGAAAATGGATGGGTCTTTCCATATCTTTCCTTTTTGAGGGAAAAGAGTAATTCAGCCTGCTGCTTTGATGAAGAGAGAGCTATTCTTTTTTGTGATCAATGGTTTCCATTACTTTATAACATGAAATAGGGCTGGGACGATACACCTATCTCCCGATTCGATACGATCACGATACTTGGGTGCCGTTTCGATATGTATTCAACATTATGATTTATTACGATTTTTGTTAACTTTTTTTAACATCAGACCATGAGAAAAAGTTGAAGCATACTCTTCTAGGGAATTTTAATTTGAAAAATATCTAAATGAATGCATTCAAATATTTGATTTTCAGCATGCATGTAGTCAGATGCCCTGAAGTTAAATATGTCAGTCATTGTCTGGCATTATTTATTACATTTTTTCCAGCAACCCAAAAATCAAAGAATAGACATTTCCCTCACAAATTAGTGGTATTTTCTTTTTAATTTATTTGGGACATGTAATGTTTTATACTTCTGGTGAATATAATCCAATCAATTTTATTTTCATATATGTATTTTTGTACATACAGTCCCCTTTGTTAACACCTTATTTTGAAAACCGGACGTCGTCACACGTGTATACTTTTGCTAACTTTGCCAAGTCTGTCGCTCAGAACTAAAGACACAAATTACTAGGGGTGTAACAAAAACAATATATCGATTCAATGATCAGCGATGCAAAATAAAAACATCGATTACATATCTTCATCTTTAAAGATACACCTTTATTTTGAAATTCCCATGTCACGTCTGTGTCACAATTTCCATCCAAGCGCAAATGTAACCGATTGTGTTAAATGGGCATATGATACGGTCTCATATCGATCGCAGCCCCCCTGAATTGAATCGTATTGTGGAGACTTTGTAATATCAGTAAATATTATATTGTTGCCCAAAGAATCGTTATAATATCGTATGGTGAATAAACTTGTGATTTACACCCCTACAAATTTCTAAGTCAGGATGGAAAAAGAATACTGTTGTTAATAAGTTATGAGAAGGATCTTCAGCCAAAAATGTTTTTTGATGATCCACTCCTCCCTCATACTCCTCCTCGACTCCCCTCTTTGAGAGCATTTCAAACAAACAGCTGTAATGCTCCCTCGAGAATAAAGTGGCCTACAAATTACAGTAGTAGCATCTCTCAGAATAGTCAGTCAGGGGTATAAACTAACATGGCTTTCCTTGTTTCTTATCTGAAAATCAGTTTCAAAACCTAGAATCTCTTTAGAGACTTTAATTAGACAACCTTCTCTCCTGTAATTTCTTGTCTCGCCAACGTCGTCATGCACACAGCAAACTGCGTGATTCAGGCTTGGAGTTACACATGAAAAGACTCTTCAGGGATTTAGTTGTGAGGAATCCAGATGCCCTGCTTTCTCCAAAACGAAGCCAGAAAAAAATGACTGTTTTTTTTTACCTGAGCGTGCTAAAATATCGCGTGAGGAGAGAGGAGCTCAGAACCTGATGCTGGATTTGGAGAACATGATAGAGTTGCAGCTGCAACTGCTTGTCATTTCTTTTGGGAGACATAATTTATAATGATGATTACTATTGTAGTTTCCACTCCTTCAGCCCTGTGTACTGTTTTCAAATTGTCTTTACATACTAAAACAGCATAGCAGATTTGACTAAATTAAAGCTGCAGTGGGTAGAAATGGAGCAAATATGATTTAAAAAAAAAAAAGAAAAAAGTTATTTTTATAAAATGTTCACTATATCCTGACAGTAGTGCATGAGACAGGTAATCTGAAAAAAAAACCAATCAGGTGCCTCTGTGTCCTCCGGTGCTCCTAATGGCATCTGCGAGATTTCACATACCAAGGGAAAACAACCAGTCCGAGCCAAGCTGGAGTCTGCCGTCCAGCTGCCGTTTATGAGAGTCGACTGTCGATCACTCGCGAACTCCGATCAAACGGTCAAACTAGGCGGCGCTGATCAAATATGAATCAATATTCTGTTACAGTAATGCCTATTTCTCACCTCAAATATTTTCAGAAACCTCTTGTAGTGTACTGTTTTGCTGTAAAATGAGTTTGTGTTGAGGAAATACCAAGCACCGCCCACCAGCCGGAGCACAGCCAATAGGAACGCTCAATAGGAACGCTGTCTCTAAAATGACCTGTGATTGGCCAAAGTCTCCCATCATGAGAAAACAGAGCCATGCGGAGGTGCAGAAGTCTAGTTTTCTCTCAGAGCACTTGAATTACAATATGCTGAAAGGTTATTATAGTATTTTTTGCCCAATGATTCCAAAAACATTCTGCCTACCGAAGCTTCAAGCATATTCGAAGATTTCTGGAAGTCTGCGATGGCAGAGCAACTGTGTGAATGAGCTTTGCCGACGGCTAAATCAGGCCTGAAGTCTTACTCTTAATTTAGTAACAGCTGTCCTGGTGTGCTCTCTGTACAAGGTAATTTCAGACACAAAAATAAATATTTTACTTTGTGTTTCACAATCCAGCCTCAAAGTAGAGCTACCACAGAGAGAGAAAGTGATTTAAGATTCCCCCATGTGCGGTTTTGGAGTAGTACGTTGTAGAACTACTGCAAAAATGATGGGCTCTGTTTCACTGACTTTCATGTCTTATGAAATACCAGAGAGAGTTTTTCCTCAGCATGAAGTGGAATGTGTAGTACAACGTAATTCTTGGCGTTATTGGCTCTTCATCATCCAACATGATACTTGTAAGTGACCTGTGACTGAAACGTTTTTTGCCGCGCATGTCTGTTATTTGTAGCTACACTAACATAGGATTAGATTTCAATACACCGCAGGCTGGCGTTGACACCAGAAAAACAGCGGGGTAGACCAGTGTAATCTCTCAATTATTTTATGGGAGGTAACATTCACCATCTGTTCATGTGGCGCTGTTGGATGCCGCTCCTTCAAAGTGACACTGTCGCGTGACATCACTCTCTAAAGATGTAATCTATGAGGATGTGCGCACTATGGGAGGTTTTTCGGTAAAATCAAGGCCTTTTACAGGGCCATGAATCAACTTGGAAGACGTGCATGAGAAGCCGCAGATGAGGCGAAGTGTTTTATTTCTTTCAGACATCTTTTGAGAGTGCAGCGTGGAATGAAAGAAACTACTTTTGTCTTTGAAAGTTTCCAAATGTGAGTGGGAGGAGTAGATACAGGGGATGAATTGCTTCTGGAGGAGGATTATTTTGTATCTGTTTGAGTTGGTCTTCTCTTGCCAGATGTCATTATGTTCCAAAAACGTCTTTTGTACATAATTCTCATTCAGCGAAGGTTTAGTCTACACTCCAACTGCAAGTGATATTTTACCCTAACATTGCTTTCCCTCTTGTTCTCTGCTGTTGGTAGATTTGTCTTTTACCAGTAAGATACATGACAAACTAACCTAAGCAGCAGCGGAGGATGAGAGACTGCGGACAGAACAGATTGAAACGTTACTTTCCTACATGTTTAACTGTTCCATCGTGTTTATGCTTGTTGAACAGGTGTAATAACGTATCTTGGCTTTACACTTGCAAGGTTTTATTGCACTTACAGCAACGGGCATAGCTGTCAGCTCGTCACCATCGCGGCTTCTATGATCAGCTCTTCGCTGACTGCGCTGTGTTTGGTGACGTGTGTGGAGCTCCGACAAGGCCTGTTGAAGGAGGCTGGATCACGGGCGGACATGGCTCTTGGGGATATGACACATGCGCAGTGTAACTGAAGCTGTGGTCGTGCGTTGCGATTGGTTCAATTTCGGCAAGGGCAGACCAGATTTTACTGCGCATGTGTTGTACCCCAAACATATGACGCATACTCAGCCTCCTTCCATAGGCCTTGCAGAGCAGCAGGAAGAGGCTGCAGCTTAGCCTCGGAGCCCGTATGTACGTATGTATGATATCGTGATTCAGTTTTTTGTCTCGACGATGCATATCGTCAAGTTTTTATGTCGCAATATTTCGTGGCACGATATTTCATCACACCCCTAGTGCTGGGCCTTCATGGCTCAAGCAAACACTTTTTTACAAGCAACATATTTAAGGAGTTGAAGAAAATGACAGTTGTTACATGGATAGGCAGTGGTGTCTATAGTGGGAATTCCTGGATCTTAAATGTTCATTTGCAATTTTCTGTAGTGGTCCCAGTAATATTTGTTCTTAAAGTGTACTGAAGTAGCATGTTATGGTAAGCTATGTTTTGAGACGGAGAATATGACCACAATTACTGAATATTGTAAATAAAAATGTATTCTGCTGGCAATATTATTATTTACACAAAGGTAGATCTCCTCCTGTTTTAGGACTGTGTATTGGCAAGAATCTGACGATACGATACGTATCATGATACAGGGGTAACGATTCAATATATATCATGATACTGTAATTAAGGCCAATACAATCTGGAAAGGGGGTCTGTGTGATTATTTCTACTTTTTGTCTTTGAAAAGTCACAAAAGCAAACCAATCTTTCAGTTTTTTTCTTTTTTAAATTGACAGTTTTCTTAGCATCAGTCCAAGACGCTGCAGTGCATGGCATGTACAGAATTGATCGATTTTTTTTTTTTTTTTTTTTTTTTTGCTTTCCCATAATGAAGCTGTCAGAATCTGAAAAGAAAAATCACATAAAAAGCTGATGAGTTATAATTCCCCATTCAGTGGTGGGTGTTGTCTGCCTTAGCTCACGAGTTTACAACCATACTGTAGCTCACTACTATGTGATCGATCTCTAATGGCTCACTGTCTAGATAATTCTCACGCCAGCTGCCAGCATTTTCAATGTCATGAGCAGAAAAGTAAATATGCTCGGTAGTTCCTCCCTAGATGGATTTATTAGCCCGTGCCAACTGATGGTTTGGCTTTGAGTTTATATGTGCCTTCACAGGAAATTAAAGACACACCTTCAATTCCGTGTGCTGAGGTCTGTATCGTCCACCTGTCCCTTTCCCCCTGTCTCTGCAGTTTCTGCTACAGTGGCAGGTTTCCCATGGGCTTGTGAGCATACGCTGGAGAAGCAGGACTGTGTTGATGCTTTAAGAAGTGGCTGTGCAGCTAGCTCAAAGACCCTACTCCAATGAGGTCCCCGGAGAGCCGTGAGCACCGACTGAACAGATTTCACATTAACACGCTGGGCAAAGAGAGGACCAAGCTGCTCCGCTGACTGCCTGGCAAGACACAGCCACAGTTAATGAAGTGTTCCTGAAAGGGGCTCTGCTCGGAAATGGGGTGATAAGCAGCCGTAAAATATATGTACGTCGTTTTCACTGCCACGGCAGCTCCTTGGCCTAAGTACATCTGCTCAACCCTGCATTGTGAGCATTGCATAAGACCGCTCAAAGTCAAACCATAAGCTATGCATTGTTGCTGGCTACATTTCACTGCCTTGAGGTTCTTGTCTGCCTCCTCCTCCTCTTCCTCCTTCTGGTTTTCTTTCCTCGCATCCCCCCATCCCCTTATCCCTCCTTCCCGTCATGCTTCAGAGGGCCACCTGAGGCGGGGGGATATGCGCTTCCCTTTTGCCTGGTGACAGCTTGCAGGGAGATGTGGGCAGCCTTCCTTCTCAGCTGGAGGAACTAGGAGTAGAGGGGAGGGATGTTACGGATTAGGGGCTTCCACGGAGAGCAACTCCGCTGGGCAGATTTGTTCTAGAGAGCAAAAAGACTGAGAGTGGCTTTTCAACAATTAACCTTGCTTTTTCCGTTTTTGTGTTCTTCATTGTACCATCCAGTGAACAAGAAGGGAAGAAGATATTAAAGGATGGATACCAAGGGCTTATTTAGGGTAGTTAGTGTTCATACCCAAATGAGTATGAATACAGATGTGTACAGTCTTATGTGGGTGGTTGATGCATGATATGATGATGAATCTCACAATTGTGCAATCGTTTTGACTCTAAACAAGGAAATATAAAATCCTTATCAGAAAAACAGTTAGTGTCTACTGTCTTCAAATTGTGTCGGAAGTGCCGAAATCTCTGATACTCATAAGAGTTTAAACTACCGTCCTTGGATTATGATATTCAGAGGACATGATGATGAGTCTTTTGAGTGCTTTACTCATAGAAAGAGAATATCCAACGTAGTAGGATGGTCACAGCGGTGGTCATTTTCATGTGTACCGTTGCCATAGCGACCGTTGCAGCAGGCTGACTTCTGTATAAACTTAAGCCGACTTGCGGCAAGTCGCAGACTCCTTTTCCCGCTGAGGTGAAGTTTTGCAGTTACGACGAAACTTAACAGTGGAGTCGTAACGTTACGAGGCACATAGAAAATGTAAATGCGCCAAATTGCAACAACTTAATGCTTCATTCACACACACTTGTCACAGCGGAGGAAAGCACAGTTCTGTCGCCAGATGAGTGGCAACTTGTTTGGCTTGTTTTCTGTAAGCAGAGTGGCGTTGAAGCATGGTGGAATAAGCAAGATATCTAGCTAGCAGATAGCTGTTGCTAGCTAGCAGATAGCTGTTGCTAGCTAGCAGATAGCTGTTGCTGCACTGGTTACGGAAAACGAAACGAAAACTGCATCTGTTCTCTTCTTGGCGAGCTGCGACCACACACTTTACGGTCCCATTGACGTGGGTTCTGTTGTCACCATAACAACTAACAGCAGTTTTCTTTTGTACTAGTCCAATTACCGCAGCAAACAGTTCAATGACCCTTCTACTCCTATTTCATTTCTATGGCTGTACTGTTTGAGTGCTTTGAGGTTGGACTAGCACAGTACAGTCTTTATCAGAGCTCAGTACAACATGCACACACAGCTCAAAGCACAGTTTTTACATGAAGAAGTAAGCGCTGGATGCATTCAGAGCTGACCTTCAACCTTTATTTGGACAGGTAATCTCATTGAGACATAGGGTCCCATTCTCAAGAGAGGCCTGGTTAAAACACACATACACAAAACGGGGCTGTGCATGTGTGAATATGATGTATTCAAAGGACATGAAGTCCAAGTCTTTTGTTTGTGCACTTTGAGATCGGACTGGCACAGTACAGGTCGTGCAGTCTTTTTATGAGAGTTCAGTACGTACATGCACATGCAGTTTTTACACGATGCTTGGCTCACTTAAAAAAAGGCCCCTGATTGAAAGAGCTCCCCTGCTTTAGATAGAGGGTTGTGTGCAAAAAACAACGTTGCGCTTGTGATCACGGGTGTCATATTTTTTATCGGAAAGTTTAGGTCTTTTTTTTTTTTCTGGCCAAAATGTTGGTGATGTTGGACATCCTTTTAAATTCTGGAGGCATATTTATTAGCCTCTCTAATTACTTTCCACAAAATCTTGGCCCAGGTTTTTGTTTACTGTGAAGTCTTGCGTTGCTGAAAGAGCGGAGAGAAAGGGAGATGGATAGAAGGAGAGGATATTCAATTAGACCGTTGACTGCCCTAAAACAGAAACAATTGCGCAAAACAAAGTTTGTAAATGTAGAACTAATGCAGTGAGCCTTTCATATGTCTATTGGCAATTGACAATGACAATTACAAGAACATATGTACATCATAATGCAGTATGATACGGTGGCCTTGCAATACATTTTACCTTTGTGAAACCTGTAATGTCAAATTTGTGTACACATTACATGCTTTAAATTTGCCTTTAATGCAGTTCAGTATGAAATCCCCACTAAATGCTGTCTCACATACTACCATATTAGCTGACACACTCACCAAAAATTGAACAATAATAGTGTAATGTCAGTACTACTTACTGCAGTGCTATTTATTAGACTGCATTATATTGTAGCCATGGTATTGTGTCCAAAGCTTTTCTGCTCCACTGCTGTTGAAGTGTTCCTTCTGGCCTGACGTAATCCTTCTGTAACAATGACCACCAGTCAACAATGGCAGCCTTTCAGCCACTAAGTTTTGGGGGAGTGGAGAAGTTGGCTTGTGTACGTTTTACTGTCCATGTAAACCTTGTAGCCCTGCAGGTTTCTGCTTTTTTATGAGGATCAGCGAGTGAAACTTTGACTCCACTTGCTTTTCCTCAGCAGCTGAGCACTCATTTTTTAAAGCTCGCTGCGCTGTGAGCAAACAACTTAGTGTTTGTGGTCTGTTATTTATTAGCGAGCAAGCTTGATGAAGGGATTTTTTGCAGTGTGGTTCACTTTGCCTCACTGCAGAGTAATTCATCGACTGGTTGAGACTGACGGATAGATGGGTTCATCAGGGTGGCCTGTGTGCGGAATGTGGTTGTTGTGAGTGCTTGTGTGTCTCAAGTGGAACGTGTGCAGCTTAGAAAATGATTAAGCTCCATGGTCCTCATGAGAGCATTTGGACCTAATTAACCCACTTCTTTATGACTGCATCTGGCTGCATTTAAGCACACTTTTCCCTCACACCGTCAGACATTCTGCAGCGTCTCTCGTGGTATATTCCCAGTCACCAAGAAATGCATTCCCTAGTAGACATTGGCTTGTAATAATAGAAACATGATTGCTGTTTTGTATCAGTGAGACTTACCAGTACTCTTAACAGCTTCGGCTGAAGTCATTTCATCTCTGCGAGTGGCGGCGCTTCCAAGAAGAACATTGGCAAAGCAGTTAAAGAGATGGAGCGTGGAGACTGTCTTCAACACAGGGAGACACAACTATTCTTTCTTTTTGGAACCCTTTAACTCCCTCTGTCATGACTTTAATGTGCCATACACTGTGAGCAGTAGAGAGAGTATAAATTTAGATTGGTCGTGTGTGTGTGTTTACACTTGAAGACCAAGGGGAAGGATTGGCCTGAGGCTGAGAATGACACACAGAAGACATAAACTTTACAGTTTTAACTGTTCTTTAACAGAATGATTTCTCCTGCCCACTTCAGCCTCTCTGTGTTTATCTTAATACAAGGGTTGCTTCAGAAGCAAGAAAAAAACTATAGGCCTGTTCTGCTTTTCTGTACTTTAAACTTTATTGTGTCCCCTAAGGGGAAATTCCTTTCCACATCACTGTACACATCAGACCAGGAGGCAACCTTTTGGTTCTGAAAAGTGAAGCCAATGCGGACGTGCCTTAAACTTTTTTTCTAACAGCCAGCAGGGACCGACTCTTCTGGTTGCAAAAAGAAGTCTGATTGTATAGATGTTCATGAGAAACTGACCGTACTTCCAACTTGATTTATTCCCTCAGTAAACATTGTAAACATGAGTTTATGGTCTCAATCGCTAGTTTCAAGTCTTCTTCAATACAGCATGATGTTCATTTAGTAAATTATGGTCCAATTTAGAGTCAAATAGACGATAAAGCAGGGGATGCTTTAGGGCGTGGCTACCTTGTGACTGACAGTTTGCTACCACAGTGTTGTCCGGTCTGGGAGTTGTCCGTGTTTTCGTCTTGAAACTTTACTCACAGTGTGTTTTCAGTTCATGAAAGTTCAAGTTCAGTTCAAATCTGTAGTTCACAATCACTATTCAGCTATACAACCGGTGTCAAGGGGTCACACGTACCAATGGCTTTGGGCCTCAATTTAACCATGCAAGTGCAAAGCAGTAGGCCTTGGGTGCGCACCGACTGTGTGGGTGTCTCCAAGCGCACCTGCTGTTTTGGTTCGTGTATGTTCAGCAGAACGAAGTGCAGAAGGTCTTGCTTAAGTGGAATAAAGATCAGAGGGTGTGGTGGTTAATAGACATCCTCTCTGGCAGTCACATCACTGGTCTGTGGCCAGTCACAGTGACGACGATGATAGAGCCAAATTATTAAAAAACAAAAGAAAAGGTTGGAGAAACCGTTTATGTGATTGCGTCTATCAATGCTATGTCAATCTGAAAAACTGTATTTCAAGCTGTAAATTATTACATTATATCTTAAATGTGACTGTTTGCACTGTAATGCAGTTAAAAAAAAAAAAAAAGTTTTGTGGAAATGAGGCTTTGGCTCACAGACACACTCTATCTCCACAAAAATTCAACGTGTCCTTGTTGTTCTAGATAATCCACAGGGACACACTGTCAACAGTTTCCAAAGGGACTATTTCATTGGACGAAAGAGTTGTATGTCTCAACAAAAATACAAAGACAAATACAACCCAAACTATCTGGATGGCCAGATTCCAAGGGCAAGTGAGAAAGTATTTGTTTTTTTGTATTTAGGAGACTTTTGTGTACTGTAAGTAGTTAGCCTGGTCCATCCATCATTTCAGCTTAAATTAATTTGCTGTTCTCTTCTCCCTTCCAGTGAAGAGTGGATCTCATCCTCTCCACTTTAAACTGTTTGCCAGCTCACAACTCCTGCCTACTTCAGAGATGAGTGCCAAGTCAGCCATCAACAAGGTGGTCTTCCTACCCCACGATGAGAAGATGCTCGCTGCTGTGCAAGTGAAGCGGAGGACCAAGAAGAAGATCCCATTCCTCGCCACTGGTGGTCAGGGAGACTACATGACCTTCATCTGCGTCTCAGGTCAGAGGACAAATGAAAATCTCTTCTCTTCAGATCTGTTTGTGTTTAAATTGCTTTTTTAATGCTGTTTGTATACGTGTGTGTCGCTGGTGCTGTTGCGACCCAAACTCACATTTCAGCACGTCTCCCCTAATTCTCCCGCTAATGTTCACACTGATGAGCATGTTTACGTTTCCTCTGCCAATAGAATGACATGCTAAATCAATTTACTGCCGGGCTGTAGGTCAATCCTTTTTAGATTAGATTTACGCTGAAAGTGAATAATTGTTTCACCAGAAATTGAGGTTTTAATTATTTTGGGTTTTTTTCACCCCCCTATTTGAATGTTAGCTGAGATATTGCTTGTTAATTGAATTAGCCATGCATATTATTCACGAGAATAGCTGGAGCATATTAATTTCAGTGCCAGCAGAACTGCTTATGAAGATCAATGGTATTTCTTAATCCTACCATTTGAATGTGTATTAAACTCTGCTTTGGCAGCAGCAGACTCCGTCACTAAAGGTTCAAAGTTGCTTAATGGTGACGAGGAGGAATTTAATCAGTGCAAAACTCTCTGTGCAGATTCAAATTCAAGGTTGCCTTCTGGTAGCCACTCACCACTGATCTTCTGTGTTTACACTCTCAGGCACGGACGCATAAAAGCCATTTGTGTCAAGCGCAAGTGACAATTAGCCACCACAGGTTTCTGAAAGCGGACACAGTTTTTTCCGAGGGGTTTGTGATGAGTCATTTCTCCTTTTGATGTGGAAATGAGTGTTACTTGATATCCACTTGTTGTTGTTATACCAGACTCATCACGTCCCCAGCAGCAACCTTTACCTTTGGCATAATTGAAATGCATCACTTATCTGATCTTGTTAGCGTCCTTGAATTATTTAAATAATGATTATAACAGAATACATGACATTATATGGATAGATTGGAGATTGGTCTTGAGTGGAACGCTGTTTGTTTTGAATCCTAAATGTAGCTTGTTTCATTGTTTAGTCCATTTATAATTTCCCAGAGCCCAAAGTGATGTCTTCGAGTTAATTGTTTTACCCAACCAACAGGCCAGAAATCCAATTCAATTTACAGTGTTATGAAACAGCGAAAAGCAGTAAATTATTCTATTGAAATCAGCAATTGTTTGGCCTTTTTGCTTGATAAATGATTCAATTGATTATCAATGTTATTAATAGTTTGGGTAGCCCAGAGGTTTATGGCATTGACCGTGAATCGCAATGTTTCACTGGTTTGTGTCTGGCAAGGGAATGTTGTTCGATGTTATTCCCCATCTGTCTTCTCATTTCCTGGCATCAGTCTACTCTTCACTTTTTAATAATCGCAAAAAAATCCCACAACAAAATAATTAACTCACCTTATTTAACTCAACTAATTGATTAAACAACTATAATAGGTTATTCATCGCTACTTTAGATGACTCAGCATCACATACTGTAGTTAACTTGGACATAGAAATATAACAAATTGGGCAAATGATGTATTTATGTAGGATTTCCCATTCTTTATGTGGTAATTACACACATGGCCTCAGACTGTGTCAGTGTGACTGCTCATTCTTTAACACTGCAAAGCTGTGGGGATGCTGGCCAGTTTATTGTCTATATAAGTGGGTGTGTGTGTCAGTGTAACCTGGAGAGAGACAGAATGACTGAGCCAGGGTCAGTCTTAAATCCTCCTTGAAGCGTTGAAGGGTGGCCAATTTAAACTGCCTTAAAGTTGCCATCAGTGGAGAATTTATACCTCAGATCTCTCAACCTTCTGGTTGGAGCAAGATAAAGTCAGTGACTCCAACCTTGCTGTAAGGATGGACCAGCCTCATGTTGGACTAAAGGGACTGTGGGCTGTTGCATTCTTTCATACTTTTTATATAACCCTGCTGAATAGGTGCATTTTCTGTTTTGGTCTATGCTTGATGTAAGTGGGAGTCAAGGCTATTTTTTTTTTTTTTTTTACATGGATTCCATGCAAACTTCCATTCATTCACTGCCATCTTGCTTATTATGAGCAGAGACATCAAGCTATTTCATCCATCTGCTGAAAAGCCTTTTTGTTGATTCAGTGTTGATCATTTTTAAAAGAGGAACATTTTGTATCCTTTTGAGTTACAATATGCTGCAGGATGTTGCATAATTTTCTAAAACAAATCAGGAAACTGCAGAGTTTATGGCCAGTACTAGCATCACTGCAAAAGTCCTGCATTAGTTTGCTAATCAGCCAACAGTCTCCTGACTAAGCTGCTGTTTTGTATCACATGCGGGAGGACAGTAGTGAAGGCAAGCACTGTTATAGTTCACTTAGTCATGTGGCATTTCTTAAAGCCAGCCAAGCATTGTTCGGAGTTGTGTGAGTTCCTGTGCATACTGTATAACCAAACCATGAGTGTGAAACCAGGCTGCGCCTCCCAGCACATTGGAGCTACGAGGCTGGTGTGTGTGTGTGTGACTTTGAGTGTTCAGCGTGTGTGTAAACTATGCGAAAGCACTGTGAATGTGTAAAATGGTGGGGGAAGGGGGTCGCTGACAGTCTCGTGGCTACAGTAGCAGATAGTTGAGCGATGAGGGGCCATACAGTGGCAGAGTTATGTAACGTGTGGTATGTCACGGCTAAAGGAATCCTACAGCATGAGGAGCTGTGCTGTAGAGACCGCTACGGGCACTTCACTCTCAAGCAGGGTGCCAGGATGAAACACCAGGCCATCACTGCTGCTATAACTCAAGCATCATATGCTCCAATACCGTCATTTTCAAGAAAAGAAAGAAAGATATTTTCAACTCATATGACTTATACAGGAAATGCAGAAAAATGACCTGCATGTGTTTCTTATCTGTCTGGAATAAATCCCTGCTTTCACAGGCATGTTATGGATGTTATGCAATTGACCTTGTAACCACAGCAAGTCAGCGTGGGTGAGGTCTGAGTCTTTGAATTGGCTGAACACATGTCTTTTTGTCTTAGGTAGAAAGCTGCATCCATCAGTCGAACAACAAGGCTTGGACAGCTGCCACTTGAAGACTAGTGCTTCTTGTTTCAAAAATTACATGTGGCTCCAGGAAAACAAGAACTGTTGTTTGGCTTCAGGGTTAAATCCTGTAAATCAGACAGTTGTATGTCAGCAGAGTGGAACAATAATATTCTGAAATTGCCAATAGCAATAAACTGGTTTCCATTAGAGGAGGCTTTTTGTGTCCACAAGGCCTGAATTGGTATTTGACAAAAGGCTAATACATGCTTTGGGAGCATGATTAAACTGGTTTGGACAAACTGGTTGATTTTGTCCCCTTTGCTTTGAGTCTGGTGGGCTCCAGCCTGGGTCTGGATATTAGTCTGCTTCAGAGTGAAATCTCTCTGGTGTGGTTTGGGGTGAGAACACAACCCAGATGATTCACAAGATCATGTGATAATCAGGGTTTCCGCCAGTAAAGCCTGGCGGCCCACCGGGCCTAAGTCAACTCCCCGCTGGGCCTCAGCATCGGGGATTATGTATGCTAAGATGTTTTTAAAACTAAAATGTGTTATGCAAGTAGCAAACTCCTTGAAGGAATAACTTGAGTGTAGGTTGTGTGCATTAGCAAGTGTCATGAAATTAGCAGTAAGCGTAGCAGTGCAGTGTGTTTACAGTTTAGGCTGTCGGTGAATAGATGCTACAACTCCTCAAGACCCAAGCTTAGTTCCTGTGTCTTGTCACCTGCTGATTAAAGTGATGAGGGTTAGCCCTGAAGTCAGCAACAACTTTGGCTCAGGCTCACTCATGGGCTGACGTTTAAGGTGGACCAGCTATTCTTATTTTTTTAGTGACAAGCCGCTGCTCCGAGTTACACATTTAATACAAATTTAGGACTAAACTAAACTGATTTTCCTGATTCTTTAACTGATCATGGTAACAATTTTCGACATCACGTTGCAATATGAAGTCAGTATGTATAATTTCCTTCCTATTTTTCAAGCTGTTATTACTTCTGCCAAGGCCGAAGACTGTATATTTGGCGTTTTTTCACATTAAACTCAGTGAAATTACAGTTGAGTTTGACCAAAGCACACTTGGTGATTGTTGGAAAGAGTAACGACGACGGTTTAGATGACTTTTATTTTGTTTCTGTCCAGTTTGAATGAAGTGCTTTTACGATACTCCGCTACGTACAGCTGATCTCAACATAAAACAAAAATACACGTGGATGATGGCGCAAGCTGAACGGAGAGGGGGGGCGGAGGTCTGCGCTCTCCGAATGCCATTCTAGTTTCTATCTGTCATTATCAAACTTTGTGTCATTGTGAATTGTGAGATTTGTGAGCTCAGCACGACCACCAGAGGAGATAAAACCTTTAGAGTTACTGGAAGGTACATCATGTGTGTTCGTCATTAGCCAGTGTGAAACAAAAGCAGCTAAAATGCAACAAGTGGTCACAGTTAGTGTATCATTTATTGTACTTTACATGGTATCAAATTGACTTTGTCATATGACTTATTGTTCTAAATGTGGTTACAAAACTAAACTCTAGCTGCTGTGTTGCTCTGACTTCGCTTCACCTCTGTGACCAGTTCACGCTCCTAGCCTGTGCTGTGATGAGATTTCTATGATGTCTTTGATCTTATACACACACACACACACGTTCACACAGAGTGGTTCAGCTACACACAGAAAACGTATGTTAGCGCTTTTCACAACAACATCAGGGATCTTGATGACATAGGAGAGTGCTGGAGCGAAGCCAGAAGCTCAACATGGACCAAGTTGGTTAGTGAGCTTTTCTCTTTGATCACTGGGCTTCACGCGGTGCCTTTATGGCTGGACCTCAGGGCTGAAACACTGAAACACTGGACCGCCCACAGAATGTTTGGCAGGAGAGATGTGAGGCCAGTTGAGCTAGATAAGACACTGAAAGTTCACTGAAGTAGCCTATTAGTCTACATGTTTTCATTTCATCTTTTTTCTGATCCGCGAGGAAAACATATTTTTTTTCCTTTTCTATCTCATTTCTCCTTCCAGCAATCTTTAGGATTTTCACACCTCTGGTTGACCTTGTTGTTTACATTTATGTGTGTTTCTATCTAACTGCTACAGGTTGCTGGCTTTGGGGGGTTTTAGTGAGGGGAATGTGGAGTGTTAAGTTGTGTTAAATTGCCTTCACTGTGTTGTTTTCACATAAGTTTACAGTCAAAATATCAGCGCCTATCCCTGGGAGCCATCAGTTGGCTTCTAAATCATTTTAAGGAATGCCAGACTTTCGATTTCCACTGCCTAACTTTGCTTGATTGATGTAAGCTAACTCTGATTCTTCATGTTAACATCATGAATTTTCTGTGGGAAGCATATCGGCATCCATGTTTTATGGATGTATTCATGCACAGTGTGTTTATGCAGGCATGTTATTTTGTGGGTTGGTTTACATTTTACTGCGTAGGCTGTATCTTATGTATGTCATATTCTGAGAATCTCAGTGTGTGTGTGTTTGTTTATCTTTGTCTTGTCTGTTTTTTGATATTTAAGCTTCTTCTCTGTCACAACCGATCAGCTGAAGGTTGAACAACATAAAGTAGAAATGATCTACTTAATCATATGATGATCGTGGATTATTTAATTTGAATATCTTTAGTCGGAGCCGGTGATTTATGACAACTGTGTATATTGCAGTTGCACCCATCTATTGCACCCATGTGTCTTTGTCGGAGGGACAAAGATCTCTTACTTTCTGTCAAAGAAACACTTCAGTAACAGATCCCAGTGTCAGTGTTGTCTCCAAGGCCATGATTTCACAGTTACCACACCAGTTTATGTATTGCACTTTCCACTTCACTCCATTCATCATCGGCGGCCTCGTAGCTATTGATTACATGGTGAGATGGATGGGCAAGCACATTGTGTAGCTCACTGGCATATTAAGCTGCTTAGAAAGTCAGATCAGTTATGACCTTGGTTACTCAGTCCAATAACACACCGGTCTGACTTTCTTTATTCATGTACATACATAGTAGGGTGCGGTGGGTTTGCCAAGGTGAGCCCATCCTTATCCTTAAGTCCAGATGGAAACAGAAATGAGAGATCCTGGATACATATTTATAAAGATCTGGGAGATGTTAACACTGCCCAGTAAAACATATTTCATGTTTTTTAGAGATATACGGAAGGTATGAAGTTCAAGGTTAGAAAATACATAAATGTTCCCTTCCGAAATGAATGGACAACTTCAAGAACTACTATTAATACCAGAACTTTCTGATCCTGAATTTTGATCCAGAATGTTTTACTTCAACAGTGGGATCGCTGTTGCTTTTGTCAGTCAGTTAGTCAGTAGACCACAATGTGAATAATTGTGTTTGGCTTCACTACTCACGATTGGCACATTTGAAGACTGACTTTGAGACAGATACCAACGAACAGGAGTTTAAAATACTTACAAAAAACTTGATACAATTCAAAGTTTCTAAAATAGTTATTGCTATGTTAAAGTGTAGGTGAACCGACTATGACATAAAGGAATAGATCAACATTTTGGGAAGTAAAACCGGTAAACAGCTAGCCTGGCACATAACCCCAACAAAACTACGTGTCGTTTTTACGAGGGCTGTCAAAGTTAATGCGTTAACGCAAATTCCTTTTAACGCCATTAATTTCATTAACGCAATCGACCTTTCGGAGGTTGTGGCGGGCTCAGTTTTAAAGCTAGAGTGAAGATACTGGCATTATATGAAACTAGAAAAAACCAAAGGAATCCATTTCATACCAGCTTGTCACGAAGGAGGTTAAATAACGCTCCAAAGTTGCGCTAAATTTTAGCAAGGAAAAACTGTCATGGCCATTTTCAAAGGGGTCCCGTTGACCTGAAAATGGGTTCTATGGGTACCCACGAGTCTCCCCTTTACAGACATGCCCACTTTATGATAATCACATGCAGTTTGGGGCAAGTCATAGTCAAGTCAGCACACTGACACACTGACAGATGTTGCTGCTTGTTGGGCTTGAGTTATGATTTGAGCATCTTCTTTAATACTAAATGCAGTACCTGTGAGCCCACTCCCATATTGATAAGAGTATTAACTACTTGACAAATCTCCCTTTAAGGTTCATTTTGAAAAGATAAAAAATGTGTGATTAATTTGCGATTAAATGTTTTAATCGATTGAGAGCCCTAGTTTTTACGCTTTGGTTTTGAATGGATTAATCAAACAACATTAAACAAACTAGTGTCAGGCCATATTCTTTTCAGCATTTACTGGTTTGGTTTTTATTTCCACATCGCATCAAACTGATAGAACTTTTTCAAACATCTCAGGGAGTCTGGACAAATGTTTGTTAACAAGGTTTAGTCAGGCGTGGGTGTGCGGGTGGTCTGTGCTCTGTTGTGAAGAATGTTGCCTTCTGTGGGTTTCTCACAGGGCCAGTGTAGCAGCAGTGACTGATGCTGGCCTCCCAGTATTTACTGAGAGCAGAGACATACAGCCCACTCACACAGGACCAGATACATCAGCATGACACTAATAACACATTCCCGGTTAAGGTATGTGTGTGCGTCCGTGTGCGCTTGCCATCCATACCAAAACCCTCTTTGTATCAGTGTGCTACGGCAGTCTTTATCTAGACTAATTAGGCTCTTGCAGCAGCTCGGCTCATTTTTGTGCCAGACTACTCTTTAAAACATGAACTGTCTTCACCCCTCACTCCTCGCCCCCTCTTATCATGTCGGCCTCCCCCTCAAACCAGTCTCCTCTTGGCCAAGATGAGGGTCTTGAGTGACCTGAGCTTAGCCCAGGAGAGGAGAGCTAAGACAGTAGGTAAAAGGTAAGACAAGTCAAGGGCAGATGGCAAAATGAAAAGTACTTGAATAGCAATCTATTGGAAGCTTTGGACATCTCTGTCTTCTAAAAATTACGCTCCCATACAACAAAACTGCGTTGTGAATTGGGCTTTGAGGGAAACATATTTTGTGTGGATTATATTTGCCTTTGTTGTATCACAAATGTGTTTGTAATGATCGTTCGCGTAGGATGGAGGTCAGGGTGGTGGATGGGTCCAACAAACACAGGACTTTTACCCAGGAGACCGCTGTTTGTGTCCCGTGTGAAAAAATCAACGTTCACTTATTTTAATTTACGTCCATAGCTTAATAACATAACAAACATTTTGTTTTGTTACAATTTACGATGTTAACCACGTGTTTAAAACAGTTTAAAACTGAGATCGTAATCCGGGAGAAAATACGTTTCCCTCAAAACGAAATCGAGAATGCAGTTTAGTTGTATGGGAACGTAATTTTGTAGGAGACAAGGTTGTTTTGGAACAGTATGCAGGAAAAGACGTCAACATGCGCTAGAACTGTCACTTTAATTCAAAATTCTAACATTGGTTAAAACGTGGGAAAAATATGTTTTACACTATTATTTACACTGGAGAGGAAACCATGCTTGTTGGATAATCAGTACACTGAAGCATCTGAAAAGCAGTGTGTGGAAGTTTTTTTGGGTTCTACACCATAGATGGCAAAATTACCAATAAAGATAAGGCTGTCTGCCGGCTTTGTAAAAAGCAGCTGCTTAACGCTACATTGACAACAAATCTGAGGCCTCACCTGCTAGCCTGGCATCCTAGTGAGGCAGAGAAGGCACCAGAAACAAGTAAGGCAATGTCAACTGTACAATTTGGGCTACTTTTCGCCACACCCATCCTTAAGACCCTTGCCAGAAGTTTGAAAAAAAATTGGGCTATATAAGTTGCATTCAAAATAATTGGAACAAAGTGTTTGTTTGAATTTGTTTGCCTTTTTTTTTTTTAAAAAAGTGGAAGCCCTAACATAACCATCAAGACGTGTTATTAAAGAAGTGTTAAAAGACATGTATTGGACCTCATTCATTAAACACTTCACATATATATTTCAATTTATCACATATTTCCTCATTTCCAAACTATATGTTCGTAAGAACTAAACTTGAGTGTGGATGGGTATTGAATAAGGCATTAAATAACAATTTCTTGGCCAACTACAAAAACATAGTTTTCACACAGAAATCTTTTGTTTTGCTACAACGTACCTGGCCTTGACACTTGAATGCCTGCAGATGTTTGGTCGTTCTCCATTCCTATCACTCTTCAAAGGCACTTCGGCCTCCAATTCTGGATCCAATGTGCTCGTCCATTTCAGAAGTTTGGTAACTATGTGGCCTTAACACAAGGCCTGACAGCAGACAGACATTCTTTGGTTTCTTCTTTTAAATCTACAGTAACAGGAGTAAGAATATATGTTTTTAATAGTTGTTAGGCTACAGTATAGTATGTGAGCTCAAAATTGAATTCACCAACATTCCTACCTGGGTACAAACACATCAATCATTCACACGTTTTTCAAACGTTTTTTTCTTTTATTCAATTTATTTAATTTGAAAATGGAAAGGATGAGAACATCTGTGAGAGAGGGCCCATTGACTTTGAAGACGTGTGGTCAGGCCTCTGCATAATCCAATCTGCATGGTCTCTGATATCTCTTTCACTTGCTCACTCATAGAGCACACACACACACACGCGCACACACACACACACACACACACACACACACACACACACACACATCCACAGCAGGTGGAGCAGGATAGATGAAAGGCTCAGGTGCTCTGCAGGTGGACTGAGGCATATGTGCTGTTGTGCATACAAAAACCTCCCTCTGTAGAGACGTCCAGCGTGTTTCATCCAGTCGACAGAGAACGAGTGTGTGTGCGTGTGTGTTCATGTTGGAAAATCGGTAAATGCCCCAGTGGTTCTGACAGCTCTCTTCATAGGGGTTTTCTATACCGAAGCCAAACTGTCTATCATCCTCCTGCATCAGCCCCTCCTCTGTTCTGGACTGTCCAGCTCAGCCTGGTTGTCTTCTTTCCAAACAGAACTTTAGTTCATGGAACAAACCTACAAGTGTTGTGTGTGTGCGTGCGTGTGTGTGTGTGTGTGTGTGTGTGTGTGTTGTTTTTCAGCAGAAACAGTAGGGTGCTTTCTTTCTAGCAGGAATGTGATGATTGGTGTGGTGGAGGCAGTGCGTGGTTGTTACTTTGGAAGACTCCCCTCAGCTCCCTCTAACTCCTCATTCACTCTTTGGCTTGCTTTCGGTGCAGCTCCACTCCTTCTTCATGACTCTGTGTTTACAACAGCAGGGTTCCTGCTTACACTGGAGACACAGAGGAGATGGGAGATGTAAATTGTGAGATTAAAGCAAGGGACTGGCGGGTACTCTTTTATTGCACCTTTCATGCTTTGAGGATATATTTGTCTTGAGGGAGTTATTTTTATTGTTAGCTGTGGTTTGCAGCTCATTTATTTTGTTTACAGCTGTTCGTAGTTGTTGTGTAGAGGGTTAGGAATGGATTTCCTGTCCTTATGTTTTCCTACATTTAGAGATTTATTTCAGTCATACATCTAGGGTACCTGCTAGAAGTCGGTGGGCAGCACCGTGAAGCGTTCATGCTCTGCTCGGTAAAAAATGAAAATTGGGCGAAGTTAAATTACAACGTTATCACGATGTGTTCAATTGTAATCTTGTAAAATGTAGTTTTTGGCGAGAAACTTGAATAAATTGTTTGAAGGAGATGCTTTCACAGCGATATAAAATAGATAAGAGTGAATTATGAGCTGTTTAACTTACTAACACTAGCTCTAAGCAGCTTATAATACATCATTAAAACCACTAATGCCAAAATTTTCAAAGCAAATTTTAAATCATAATCGTGTTTTTATGCAAATAACCACCATAGATGACAATAGCGAAGTACAGTACAGTGTGCAGTACCCTCCCACCACCTGAAAAATAGGGCTTTCCCAGAAGCTACAGTGTAATCCGAACACCGGAATATACCATGCAGAGGTTTTTTATATAAAATATATTGGACATTGAATGACAGATCTGAAATGTTTTTCCGTTATTTAGCGCATAGATTTCAAAAGTGGCAGATAAAAAATCCATAAGACTGATAAACAAAGACTTCTAACTGTATAAAAAAAAGGTGGTTCCCACTCGGGGGTCCACTCAGTCCCAGCTTGTCATTACAACAACACAACTAGGCGTGGTTCTTCTTAACCTGAAGCCTTTTTCTCTCTTGTTTTGACAGAAGTGTTTAGAGCGAAGAGGTTTCGTTTCTGGCCTCCTTCCCGGGGTGTACCGTTGTTGTTGTTCTGAATCTTGTGAAAGTGTTGATGGCACACGACCGCAGGGAATGGCCCAGGGAGATGAGGTGATGTGTCCACTTAGGGACCATTGAAGAGGTAATTATTCGAGAAGAGGACCACACCACACATGTTTTTGATACTGTGTACTCTGACCATATTTATTGGCTCGCTGATGAGAGCAAAGACCGTGGCAACACAATTCCCCGCGCACCTGGAAGAAGTCATCTTCGCGGTGTTCTCAGCTTTTGTTTTGTACAAACAAAGCTTGTGCCCCGGACCCTTCCTCTCATCTGTGCAGTGTGAAACGAAGCGAAAAAGGGGGAGGAGAGGAGGAAAGACGAGAGAGCTGTAATAAAAAGAGCGAAGAGCTTTATAAAAGTCAGCCATCCGTATAATTAGCTGATGCTCTGCTCTTGTCAAACTGAGAGACTTCACAACGAAACATTTAATAACCAACTTCGGTTACTCAATCCAACTGACTTTTTTCTACACATTTCATTTGGCTGCGTTAAAACTGTCTGGGAAGATATTGAAAGTACAAAATGGCTCATATGAAGAAAAATATTTTTATGATCCGCGTCTGTGTTGAAAAATAAGGCTTATTCCGTCAGAGTTCATTCTTATTTCTCGATGTATTGACATTCCTTGATGATTACAAAATGTCCTGGCAGTGCTTTATATTTCTAGACATTTCACAAAGCTGTTTTCTCATTCTGTCACAGCAATTAGGAGGTAATAACTCCTCCTTTAGGTCAAGGAGTTACTTGATTAATGGAAAAAAAAGTAGCCACCTGTTGCCGGGTGTAAGGCGAATTGGTCCTTTGGAGGTCTTACACCCAAGATTAATGAAGGTGTAATTCATTATGGATGTATTTTACATATGCAGTAATCTTATGACAAATGAAGGAAACTGAGGAAACTAGCTGTCATTTGTTTTTAGGCCTGATAGACTGCGTCCTTAACACTCCTGAGACCTTGTCTTTAGTGTTAACTCAAGTCCTCAATCTTGTCAGGATCCTCTTTGCTACACTTGGCCCTCTTTCAACAACTGCACTTGACGTTGACTTGGAGAGGCAAACTTTTGCCAACAATGAAGTCAAAGTCAATGTTCTGGACTGCTTGCTCTCTAAAAACCTCTTCTGTCAACCCCTTAAGATGGATTCCCCTAGCTAGCAGAATATTGCCTCCCATTCAGCTGACGTACATTCTCTCCACTGTTTCTTCTCTGTGCAATGGTGTGTTGTTGTTCAAGCAGTAATTGAACAAACAGGACTTTTGTTTGTCTCATATGGCTGCTGCGTGCTTGGGGAATCAGTTTATGAATGATTTGGAGTATGAATGAAGCAAATATTTGGTCTAAATTAACCATATCCTTTTCTTCCACATTCTTTTTTACAACTCACTCGCATTGGATTTTTCAAGTTTAAGACTCTGGTTGTAGTAGAGTTCGGTTTTGCAGAGAAATATTTAAGCCGATTGCTCAGATAAGGCAAAACATCTACTGGCAGTAGTTCACTAACATTGGGTTTTTTAGTGTTAGGTGTTTGCCAGCTGCAGTTGCAACACATTTCTTCAATACACTGCAGAAGGAACGCGTTTTGCCTCACAAGCCCCAGCACTCCCCGATGAAAACTCTTCAAAAAAATGGAGCTTGATAATGTTTTTCCCAGCGACCGGTGCCATCCGTCTGTCAAAGCCTTTACATAAGGCACAAACAGAATGCTTTGTGCTTTCAAGTAATTTATGTACCCGTCTCCGGTTGACTGCGGTGACTTTAGTGTACTTGATTGGCTCATTTGTTTGTTTGCAAGCAGGGGAAAGTAGATAATCAATACAATGAACTTCATCATTAGGAGAGAATAGGTCAGGAATGGAAGGAAATGGAGTAAAGGGAGAACACGTGAAGCAGCGGTTTTGTTAACAGTAGCAGCTTATATCTAACAGTAGCAACAAATTAGAACATGTTTTGTAGTTAAAAGTGAATACATATGATGATGACCTTGGCTCAACAGTTCAACCTGCTCTCTGTTGGACGGATATCAGCACACGGGGACTTACCAAAGTGAGTTTTGGCTTGAAAATTGACACTTCACAATCATCCTGGCTTCTTGCCTCCAGTACAATTTATCATCGGTTTGGGAGACCAATGTTTGATACATCTGCAAAAAGTATCCAGCTGTGTGAAAAGCTGCCAGATGGCACATTTGAACACATTCTGGGTAAGTTGTTTTTATTACTATACACAGTTTAAAAAGTAAAATGTACAAAAATAACTAGTATGTTTCTTGATGTTTACTCCACTGTGACGCGTACTTGAATAAATACCCATCACAAGATTTTTTTCAACTTGTTTTTGAAATAGGTCTGATTGCAACACTTGCAATGCAACACTTATTTGGAAAAGGCCAAATTTCCATGAATAAAAGTGATTCACTTTAACCCTCTGAGACTCGCGGGCGATCCTGACCGACTTAAATGTCTTTCAGAGGCTGTAGCAGGTTCAGTTTTAGAGCTAGAGGGAAGTTACTGATATCACATGAAGCTAGAAAAACCCAAGGAATCTATTGGTACTATCCAAACAACTTTGGTACGAGAAATCCACAGCTTGGCTTTTTCTATGGTGTTCCTCAAGGTCTTGGTGTCTTAATGTTGTATTTTGGAGGGATTATTGATCATTTTGATCAATTCTGGAGTGGTAAAAATGGTTAAATTTATAATTAACAAATGGTATCAATCCACAAATTGCTGCAACAACTCATGAGACATAATAGAGAATGGGAATGGTTATCATATACTTATTTCATAATGTTCTAAGCTCTACACTTTTACAATTTATTTTGAATAATTAATTCATTAAACAATTCATGTTTATTTCTGATTAATGACTGGAACTACATCTGAAATTAATCTTCAGGTTCCCAGCTTTCAGATGATGTACACCACTTCTATGTGACATCTACTGCTGACCTGCTATCTCCCCGTAAACACACCCTGTACCCCCCTAAAAAAAAAAGACAAAAACAGGTCCATTGTGGGTCTCAGAGGGTTAATGGATAGAAATGACAAATTTGAGTTTGGCTGCATCTCCTTTTGTGTTAGTCTACAGGTGCAGACACTAACTCTGTTCAGTAGAGATAAATAGCCTGGGATAGTGGGAGACAGGGAGGAGCTGTTGGTAGTGGAAGAGACAGAGATGTCGGTGCAGAAAGGGAGGGAAAGATCTCAAGGGTCCTAACCTCTGATAGTCTTTACTGGAAAGAAGGAGGGTTTGAAATGGAAAGTAAAAGTTGGAAAGCTATTACTTTTTCTCAATCTACCATGATGAGTTTTTCCAAGTGTAACACGAGTCAGAAATGCTTTTTTTTTTTTCTTGATGCGGAATGGAAAGACTAATAATTGGCTTGTGCGTTACTGTACAGTAATGGTCAGTCTAAGAACTGTGGAGCTGTGATGCATAATGATTAGGAAATGACTTTGCTGGATGCATCGTCTATGTCTAATTGTTTCACTTCATTTCCCTGCTTTAGAATTGAACATAATTAGGGGGAAGTAAAGGCCTCATCATTTATGTGCACCACAATGAAAATGTATGATCTATATAGCGTATTTCTCCTCATACCAGCTCTTACTGATACAGTACATGTACTGTTGAGGTTAAAAGACATATTTATTTGACCTCCTCCTGGTGTTGTTGATGCGTGTCTTACCTTGATTTACAATTCCTTTGATGCCCAGAAAGGTGTTTAATATCTCAAGTGCTGCATACATAAAATATCTGCCCGGACCAAAGGAGCTGATCAATTCATGCGTGTCCTGTATAAACTGACAGCTTCTCCTTTGTCCATTCTGCACACAGATATACATCCATGTTTCTCAGTGCTGCTCAGTATCGCTGTCATTTTCCTTCCTTTCTCAAAGTTTCTCAAGAGGGAGATTGTAAAGAATACGGATGATTATTGTTAGGATTTTATCGATACTCCTTATCGGATCGGTTCTTTGTCGATACGCTTATCTGTTCTTTTTCATTGCTAATTGCTTTTTAATATATAGATATATAATAAATGGGCCATTTAAGTGACACTCCCACACCGCCGCATTGCCTGATTTGGTGTGAATGCAGCCTTATGTTTACAAGAGCAAAGTCACTATATATTATATCTCACTGGAAGTACAATTTTAAATGTCAATAAAATAAGTTAATACTCCTGAGTGAAGTTTACAAAGAACACAGACATCAGTCAGTATCAGTCAATCATCCTGTCCTCTGTTGATGTGTTTCACTGCCTGAAGGTAGCGCTGGTAGAGGGAGGAGGGGCTGCGTTGTCTCAGCCAGCAGATAAGTTCAGAAAAATTTGCCGAATTTTAAGATACGTGGCAAACTAAGCTAAACAGTTAAGACTACAAACAGACCACTTTTGTTTTAGCTGTTACGATTCACTATTAGCCGAGCTAGCGTGCCTTGGTCGTGTAAAACATAGCGGCGGTGGGTGAGACACTGCGGACAGAGCAGATTGACATATCGCTTCTCTACATGTTTACATCTTCATGCTTGTCGAACAGGTGTATTGATATTGAAATATTGGCTTTTTGTGTGTGTATGTATTTTGAGGCGCTCAGCCCCGACACAGAGGAGATGCTGCAGCGTGATTTAACATCGAGGCTTATCAATACTACGGTCTTTAATAATTTAGCACCAGTGCCTGTTTAATGCCAGGTTTCGGTACCCATCTCTACTAGAAACTTCATGCACTAACCTTGGAGACTCATCTGCCTGGCTGGAAAACTTTAAAGAGAAACCTGCTCTTCTACTTCAGCAGGCCTGCTCTCTCTCTCTCTCTCTC
>CAKAOH010029533.1:0-16259 GCA_916701665.1 Sebastiscus tertius | reverse complement strand
GTCGGGGTGTACTGGCGGGGCGCCGATTGATGTGGCAAGGCACAATGAAACTGGAACTCTGATGAGTGCAATGACACCTCCCACAAGAGACTTTTCCAACTTTCTAGGGGGCGCTAGCGAGCCATTTTGCAACACCCAAGCCCGAGACCCATAAAATAACAAATGTTTCACCGCGTCTGATAAGTGTGCCAAGTTTAACAACTGCTTGAGCATGTTAAGGCCTTCAAAAAGGCGATTCATTTGAGAAAACCTTGCAGTTTCAATTGGACCTTCCCTGGCCCGATGTTGTCGGTGCGAGGGCCCTGATAAAGTCATTTAAACATCACTAGACCTCTTTTTTTGCTGTGAGCAAAAATTAGAGCAAAAATGTTGAAGAAGCTGTAGATTGGGCCGTCATGGGTGGAGACAGTTAAACAGTTAAAGAGGCATTGACAAAACAATATGAACGATTCCATTTCCAAACCTAGCCTGCTGTCTGGTGCCATTTGTCACAGATTTAAAAAACAAACAAACACTGACCTCAAATACAATGATGAACGCTAGCCGGGCTGCCAGGACGTGCCAGAACTGTAGAGTGTACGCGTAGGGATCAGCAGAGTCTGGAGGCTCTCTGTAGTCCCGATACCTGGCGGGTCAAACAAACTTAAACTTTAAAAACATAAACAAACAGATGAATTCAAAGGTCAAAATAGCACTTATGATCTCTACTCATGCAAATGACTACACTTATATGCACACTAATATTCCACTATTATTCCAAATATTACAATATTCCCAAAATATTCCATTTTCCGATTAAGACACGTAGGATATGCCTATATCATTCTGGTTTTAGGAGCATTCTTTGGAGTATGCACAGCTGCATGTAAACGGGAATATTAATTTTCATTAACTATGTAAACAGCTTAGTAGGAATATTGTCTTTTTCACAATAAGGCCAAAAAAACATACTATGTTCACATGCACAAAATATTAAGTGATTCATCAACGGACAGAAAATCAGTTCAGCTCAGGATGCTGACAACATCTGTATACATACAGTACAAGCAAAAACAACCTGTTAGATGTCATATTAAACTTCAAAATAAGTTATGTATACAAGTATAGTATTGACTTGAGGTTGTCTTTTGTATAATAGGAAAACTTTTGCTTCTCCTGTGTGTTTGCTAATAGGGATTATTAATAAAATGATGGATGAGCACACAGACACTCCTTATGCAATCCTTCCTGGGGTTACACAAATACTTGCAGCCAAATCCTGTTAAAATGAATAAGCTTCTGACAAGTGTTTCTTTTTTAGTGTAACAGATAAACCCCTTAATCGTGGCTCAGTTACAGAAAAAAAAACATATGATGACAGTTTACAGTATATTTTTAACATCCTACGCCTACGCCTGCCTCACCTGCAATACTTCACAGCTTCTCCAAGCAGCTCGGAGCCATTAGACCTGGACTGCGATCTCCCCTCAAAGTCAGACACCCGGAACACTGAGAGACTGGCGTTGACATAACCCATCATACACCTGAGGAACATATAAGAAACCATTTTATCCAACAATTGCAGGAACACTTTACATTCAAAGCTTCTATTGAGGTTTTCGGATGTCATCCTATTTTATGACGTCATCACCCTAGCAAGAAAATAAATAAACACAATCCTCAATTTGAATAAAGTGATTCGTCGGATTAAATGAGTTAATCTTTTTGTTAAATCAACTTTCTTTAATGAATATAACTCCACTGCAGTGAAAATGTTGTTTTTGAAAGGCTAAACGCCAACAAATATGTATTAAAGCAGAATATTTAGTTTGATAAAAACATGTTGTGAATTCTTTTTTCAATAAATGTTGTCTTTTGGACTTTACAACACTCTGGAGGTATTGGAAATGTTTGGATCACACGAGTCGGAGTGCGGTGCGCCGCTGCAGAATGAATATAATGGAAACACTAATTAGTGTATGGTAGTCTAATCTTTATCTGCAACAGTGAAGAAATACCGGGTTTAAACAGAATGAAAAAAAAAGAAGCTCAGCATTCGAATGTTGATTTAGCCGTCAGGATTTCTATCCATTTGTGATGTCACAAGTATATTCAAACAGACAGCATGAGGCCTTTTTAAACATTAAAGTATGTAAACATGTTCTAGTAGAAACCCAAAATACAAGTAAGAACCTGAAAATGATCACGATATGGGACCTTTTAAAGTGAAACAAAGGAACTAACGGGCTCAAGAGTCCAGTTTATCACTAACTAACATTAACTACACCAAAAAACAAATGAACGGCTAAATCACCACTCACCCCTCCCCTGCTCGACCCTGACCAGCACAAGGTCCATACTTGTAGGCGTAAACAAGGCGAGGGATGAAGTCTGAGGTAACAGCGATGACAAAGGCGTTGGTGATGACTGACAAGATGCCGATGCCCTCCAGAATGCCGTACCAGATCCCTGCCACAAACGCATCAAATTAGACATTACACTTAAAAAATCATATAAAATGAGAAAAGATTTCTTGTGCCTGAGAAAATACATAAAAACATATATTTAACTCACCTATGTCTTTGGCTTGTGAGGGCAGAGGTCGCCGCCACTGTGTGACAAACTTGTAGGCGTCTAAACGAATCTCGATGACGTTGTTGAGCAGCGCTAAGAGAGGGGCCAGAGGGAAAGCTGCCACAAAGATGGTGGTGAAGCCAAACTGTAGAACTGAAACAAACACAAAAACCACAAGCCTTCAGTTCCATTTTCAAAGGGGTCCCTTGACCTCTGACCCCCAGATCAGTGAATGCAAATGGGTTCTATAGGTACCCACGAGTCTCCCCTTTACAGACATGCCCACTTTATGATAATCACATGCAGTTTGGGGAAAGTCATAGTCAAGTCAGCACACTGACACACTGACAGCTGTTGTTGCCTGTTGGGCTGCAGTTTGCCATGTAATGATTTGAGCATATATTTTATGCTAAATGCAGTACCTGTGAGGGTTTCTGGACAATATTTGTCATTGTTTTGTGTTAATTGATTTCTAATAATAAATATATACATACATTTGCATAAAGCAGCATATTTGTCCACTCCCATGTTGATAAGAGTATTACATACTTGACAAATCTCCCTTTTAAGGTACATTTTGAACAGATAAAAAAATGTGTGATTAATCTGTAATTAATCGCAATTAAATATTTTAAGCGATTGACAGCCCTGATAAAAATATTGATGGGTGCAGCTTTAAGTTAGTTTAGTATAACCCACTCAGTCACAGATGCACCAATAAAGATGTGAGCACGTGGAAAAGCTCTCAGCCCAAATTTAATCCCCAGAAAATCAGTGTCACAGTTACATAACATGCACCGCAGCTGCTGCTGGGTCACCGAATGAAAACGTTGTATTGTTAAAAAAATTGTATTCTAGATGATTAAGCCGCGGAGTGCATTTGGGATAACCTTACACCTGATATCTAAGGTTGTGGCACTAAGGCTTTTACTGCTAAACATGCTAAATAAGAAAATGTCTGCATGACACTTCAGTTGCAACGTACTCATTTCTAAGTATTCATCAAAGAGTCCGTAGGCATTCATTGGCTGTAGGTTGTAGTCTCTCTCCCACTGTGGGTAGCCGGCCTTGGCTGTCTTTCCGTGCTCTCTTCTCAGTCTCCGCCGTGTCCACCAGTTCTGGATCAGTCTAGCAAAACAACAACACAACAAACAATACCAACAGCAGATTAATTCAATCCAGAAACAAGCGGATCTAATTTCATCTGCTGTTACTCTGCAGTCTGCTGTCTGGCACTCTATCTGACTGAGGGTATTTACTAATATCTGTGGTTTGGTCAGAAACATTTTTGGTACACTCACGGGTAGCCGAGCTCCATGAAATTGTTCCAGGTCTGTTTTAGCACCATGATGATCCCCATCTGCAGACAGAGGTCAATGAGGCAGCCACTGGGGTGGCACTACAGCAACAGAGAGAGAGAGAGAGAGTGAGAGATCAAACTGTAGCCCCTTGCTAACAAAGGCACTCTGCATTGCTGTAGAAAGTCTGGTCATTCAATTTGCATGCAGTGTGATGCACTAAAAAAGTGACAAAATTAGGTATACTCAAAAAGTGAGTATGCATACTAAAAATGTACATTATTCTCCCATAGTGCATTGCACAGAGGAAATGGAGGAGCTACTCACAGCTGCAAAATATTAGAATAAATTACAAATGATGGTAAAACAGCTCAAGAAAGATCTTAGAAAACAAAACAATAAAAGCCGTTTCACAACAAGCACGGATTTCCCCAAAATTTGTGAAGAATTTTATAAAATGTTGTGGATTCTTATGAATGCTTGCACACCCCTGCGGGGAAAAAAAAATATTCGGACGGACCTCGCCTTCAGCAGATTTCCACCTGCGAAAATATACTGTATGTTTGACTAATGAAATCCTTTCTTCCAATTGATCACCGTTATTCTGCATAATAATTAGCCATCTGCTTCTGTTTGTTGCACGGAGAGTGTATTTTTGGGGCAACATACTGTCGGATAAATGGGTTTTTTTTGGTCCAATGGGACGTTTTTTTTTTTTTTTTCCTGGTCTAAATTTGAGGAAATTTTAGTAACGGCACCTCTTTACATTTGAATTGAAAACCCCTGCTGTCATATATAGTTTCTGTATCCAATTAAGATGTCCTATAGAATTGTATTGGACACACACGGTATTGTTTTAATGTTTTGCAGCTGTGAGCAGCTTCTCTATTTCCTTTGTGCATTGTATTGTGGGAGAATAGTGTTTTAGTATTTATAGTATACTTTTTTGAGTATATATAATTAATAATAATTTTATGGTGTGAGCTAGAAAGAATCTATCAGTATCTATTGATTGTCATTTTCCGTTGGTAGATTTTTAAAGTGTATCTTGTATTCGATTAAGAGTTTCAAATGGAATTGTTTTACAATCTGATTTAAGGATACTTGCAAAAACGGTTGTTTTTATTGCTTTGTGTTGCTGTAATTTCATATATATATATATATATATATATATATATATATATCAACATTATTATAAAGCCTTATGCTGTACAACCATAGAAGTACATTACGCATGCACTTTTGCAAGCAAGCAAATTAGACAGCGCAGGTCTACGACACCAACATGAATTTAAAATGTTTTGTTGTAAGCAGGAACACCTTTCAGACGTATCCCTGCAGCTTTTTATCAGCTTTGCGAATGTTCATAAAAGCCACTTAATCTCTCCAAGCACCATCCCGATTCTGCGCGGCCACAGAAGGCTGACTGAGGCTGTGCTTGTACTGTACATGCCACATCACAGAGAATTTTTTTCCATTTACCAGTTCAGGGGGGGCACATTAGCTCAGCACCTAAAAGCGCCAGCTCAGGCCTTTCGTCCCCTTAGACCACTTCAGTGTGTGTTATTTCCCCACATGTTCCCATAAGTACCGCTGGCAGCAGCGCTTACTGCTGAGGGAGGTTAAATACCTGGTTGGCTCGGCATACAATATTAGCCTAATGTCCAATTTAGAAATACTTCGATCCGTAATGCTTTGCTGTTATTCCCCTATGGGAACGCAAAGTAGTTACTCACCTCTTCCAGTTTCCAGCGATTGATGAGGCGTAGATATGCACCTGGCCGGCCTGTGAATCTGTTAACCCAGGAAAAAAAACCTTTAACCCCTTACTATACTATTACTGGGAACCTGAAGATTAATTTGAGATGCAGCTCAGCACTGTGTGTCAATTTGTTCTAGTCATAAATAAGAAATAAAATATCGTTAATTAATGAATTAATCAATTAAATTGAGAGGTTAGACTCTTGGGTTGAGTTTTCTGGCATATGTTTACTGTACAAGCTGAGAATACTTGTGTCCCTTGGGGAGTTCTGCGAAAAGAAATACAATATCTCTGGTGATGTGCCTCAAGGTTCTGTCTATTTGTCTATGTTAAAATATGGTGTCTTATTACGCAGATGACACACTCATTTACATTTCTCTCTGCATTGTTTTCTGCACTTCTGCTGTGACACATTTGTATTTGTTGCGAGTTCTTTCTCACCTCCCTAAGAAGAAGGCGATGTAGAAAGTTGAACTGTTGAGGTTGACGAACTGAAAAAGGAACATCTTGAGGGTAAAGCTGTTCTCCCACTCTGACTCTGTCCTCGGCTGTTCTGTGGTGGCACGGAGAGAAAGCAGGAACTGTGAGATAAAACTGATAAAACACTTTGTGTTCAGTACTGAGCCAAAACCAATGTACAGAACTAATTAAAGGCCCAGACACACCAACCCGACATCAAAGAACTAGCGGCGACGAAGGCCAACAGTCACTGAACCGCCAATCAGAGTAATTTCTCTTACCGACGGGCGCCGATTCAACATGCTGAATTGGCCTAAAAAACTCAGACACGGGTAGACTAGAGCTGACAGTGCGGGACACACCGGAAAGACTAGGTTGGACGCTTACTGACGGCGCAAACTGTACGTCAGCTTGGTGTGTCAGGGTCTTTAGTCTTCATCACCCTTCCAGCTTCAAGAACATTAGATCTGCTGGTGCAGTCAACTTACCTAAATTAGTGAGAAGAAGAGCAACTTTTTCATAGAGCTAGAAAAAAATACAACGTAGTGAGGGAGGAAGTTAAATTGATTGTAAATAGCCCATCAAAAGCATAGAAGAGTAGTTTTTACACGCACAAAAAAAAACATCACCGCCTTTTCCATGTGCCACTTCACGTAACACTCACCACGTTGAGGAGCATGATCATGCAGAAGTTGATGCAAACTGCCGTTCCCGTGGTCGCCACCTGAGAGTTGTTCCTGATGAGAGCCCAGCCAAAGGCGGCGAAGGTGCTGACTGTGATCACGCGGTATATGACGATGCCAAACACGGCGGCAATCACCACCAGTATCTGTGACATCATGGAGACATGCAAAAAATATTACTACTAACAATTACTACTGGGTCGTCTTTTTCAGTTTGTGGGTTGGTAGACACTCCAGATACCCAAACGTATGAGCACAAGCACTGAAAAGCGAGGTTTTTCATAATATGTAAAAGGCATTTGCACGAGTATTTAAATCTACAATCAAGAAATGTGTTGAAAAGACTTTCCATTGACATAAATAAGCCTCAGCATAAGCCTAAATACAAAGATGAGAGTTGCACACCTGCTACTTGACATGTATTCACCCCAGAAACTCACCATGAAGAAGATGCCGGATGCTGAGACGATGAGGCGACTGTATTTGTCGGTGAATGCCTGGTAAGGTTCAGGCTTTCCAGATATGGGGTTCATCCTCTCCTTCTTGGAGTATTTGACCTCAAACTGGGGGCGTATTTCGTCCTGAAAGACAAAAGACAAGACACACATGAGCAAAATTTAGCAGTGAATGTTAAAGGGCTTTTAAAAACTCTAATTAGGCTATCGGGCAATTTTGATTTGAAACCCAGAATCAGAGTTTATAATCGCTGTCTTGTCTTCCGTTCTGCTCTCAGACTGAGACTCTGAGTCACTTCCACACCCACGAACACAGCAGTCTTTCAAAGAACGCTTTTACCAGTTTGAGTATGACTGACAGACGAGGGTTGGAGGTTGATCCATAAGACAGGCATGACCATTATGAACCCACTGAACGTTCTGACAAAACCAAATTGCAGTATGACAGCTGTGTAGGGGTCTGACTTTGTGAGAGCTTAAATTATAAAATTGCACATTTTCAGTGAGTCATGAACTGATTCGAGACGGACTCCCTTGATGCCGGCTCTTGGTACGGTCCCACCTTTTTTAAATATATGCCTGCAGGCTAGCATAGGCGGAAAAAAGGTATGAGTAGGCAAGCCTCTCTCAAGGGCAGCGCTGCTGTGAAGGCAGAAATATGGTCAGTGTTTGATTTGAAACCCCTTTTGGCCAAAGCCAAAGAGCAACAAGTTAGCCAACTTAAACTATGAAGAAAGAACTAAAAAAATAAAAATGTGCGATTAATCCCGATTAAATATTTTAATCAATTAACAGCCCTAATTAATATTTGTAAATTTCTTCTCGCAGCATTCACTTAATCTGAAAGGGAGCAGATTAGCTACAGATACAGAAAAGCAATGACTACATGGAGAACTTCACCTCCTCTTCCTCCCAGTCAATGAGGTCCCAGTCGTATGCGAGGACAGCTCTGCGCCTTTTCCAGAATTCCAGGAAGACCGTTGCTGAAACACATGAAGAAAACAGCGTCAAGTGTTCATTCTTTCTAACAGCCAGCAGGGGGCGACTCCTCTGGTTGCAAAAAGAAGTCTGATTGTATAGAAGTCTATGAGAGAATGAGCCTACTTCTCACTTGATTTATTCCCTCAGTAAACATTGTAAACATGAGTTTCAGTAGTTTCAAGTCTTCTTCAATACAGCATGATGTTCATTTAGTAAATTATGGTCCCATTTAGAGTTAAATAGACCATAAAGGAGGGGATGCTGTAGGGCGTGGCTACCTTGTGATTGACATGTCGCTACCACGGTGTTGTCCGGTCTGGGAGTTGTCCGCGTTTTCGTCTTTGTACTTTAACCCTTTCCTGTATTATTCAATGTTTGGCTGTATAGCTCGTGTCACTTCTGGTTGCAAAAAAAAACAAGATGACGACGGCCAAAATGCCGAACTCGAGGCTTCAAAACCGTCATCCACAAACCAATACCACTTAGTCTATGCTCCTAAACAGTACTGATCAAAATAATTATCTTAGGTACTTGGCTTGTCATAAAGTCTGATATTATATTAATTGAGGTTGGAAGTGAATCAAAACATGGAAGTTGCGGTCCATAAAACCAAAACAATGAGCTGAAAGACACTAAAATGCTCAATAGAGCTGAGAGGAACTGATATTTCACTGTGGGTTCGCCACAACGAGCGACCCCTTTAATGTTTCACATAGTCATGGGACTCATTGTTAATACATTAAAATATTAGGGCTGTCAAAATTAACGCGAAAATAACGTGTTAACGCAAATTCGTTTTAATGCCACTAATTTCTTTAACGCGTTAAAACAATCGATATTTCTGAGGTTGTAAAGCTAGAGTGAAGATACTGGCATCATATGAAACTAGAAAAAACCTAAAGAATCCATTGGTATCAACCTTGTCATACTAGCTTGTCTCTAAGGAGGCTAAATAACGCTCCAAACTTGCAATTAATCGTGATTAACTATGGACAATCATGCGATTAACCCTGATTAAATATTTTAATCAATTGACAGCCCTAGTTATTATATAAAAAATAAACAAATTATTTCTTCCCTCTTCCTCCGCAAAAAAGGGCAAATACACTCAGCTGCTAAACTTAGTGGCCGTTTTTTTGCACTGTAATATCATTGGCACAATATCTTTTGTGAATCGGACCTTGAGACGAGATAGTGATTGCAAATGATGCGCAATTCATGACATTGATTAGTGCAGTTTTAATCTGGCACAATAGGCTGCAGCCTGGACATAAGGTCATGTGTAACTACAGTGGCACAGCGGAGCGTTGAGATATTGTTTAAAATTTAAAGTCGCACCAAGCACTTTGTTAGATGCTACTGGAGTAAGCTGCCAATATTGGTAAAAAAAAAACTAAAATGCAATATTTTATTATGAAAGGTCGTCACATAGAGCTTTTTTTGATGTTGCAATGGTCCAACTGGCAAAAACCCTTGAAACAGTCACTTGTATCACTTCATGACATCAGTCGTTTTACAGCCTCATAAGAGCCAAAATCCCTCATGTGAAGAAAAAAGGTGAAGTCATGGTCAAATGGTCTAACTGCATGTGACTCACTAGCAATGACTAGTGAAACCAGCTGGTTTGATGCCAAGATAATTAGACTGTTCAAACTGTCACAGGCAGTGTTCACGCATAGACGGTAGGTACTGCTGAACAAAGTCCTCTGGATAGCTTACTTATTGCACATAGGTATACCTGCCTTTCAAGCTTTTATCCTCAGCCTTCCAAACAAATGCTTGTAGTTTATTTTCTCTATCGTGTCCACCGATACTGAACGTGGAGGAAACATATTTTGAATGTGAAGACGCAGCTGTCTGAGAAGGGCGTCCCACGTGGAGCCGGCAGGGCAGCACCCTCCTGAGGAACCTTAATGAAGGGATTTGAGCTGCTTCTCTGCTGCAGTTGAACCCCTAAAATATTATTCACTTGGACAGCAGCAGCAACTTCCAGAAAACAGTGACTGTAAGGTCGGTACATTAACACACTTTCTTTTCGAGACTTTTCTTTAAACTGGAATAGTATTTGCAGACGGGGCTCTGGCATGTCTGTGCAGCTGTGAAAACAGTCTTTCACATCGCTCATGTTGTTTACAGGTATCCTGGCTCCCTGTGCAGAAGTTCAATAAGAGTTTGGCATGTTTTAGTCAGATTATTGGTGTGTGACGATCTTTCTTGTGCGTGTATAATGTCTTATGTTTGTTTAAGTATGCATATATCTTGTTTTATGTTTTAAAAACTTTATTTTTATTACACCCATACAGTTTTTATGTTTTGTCTGATGTTTTATTCTTTTTTATACCCTTGTCCTTGATGAAACTTTTTCTTCCTCTGTTTTCCTCTACAACACTTCACCTCTGGCTAATTGAGAATGATCAGCTTTATAGTTTCTGTCACAACCAGACTCCAGTCTGCTTTAGTGCTGTGATAATCTTGTGGAATTTGCACTTTGCTAATGGTCTGTTATTGTTATTCTATGTTCATATTTTCTTAGTAGTAGTCTGGTATATTTATCATGTATTCTGATATATTCTTTATATTGTGTATACTATATTATCTCTAGTGTTATGTATATTTACTTACTGTTCCTGTGTCCTGATGACCTGCTGCTGCAACACAAGAATTTCCCAATTTGGGATCAATAATATGAAGCTATTTAACCCTAATTCACATAGAGATCCTTTCAACCTGACATTTCAATAGGCTGCATGACTTTATTTTGCACGTTTGCACTGTGCTTAGAGTCTGTAACTTATTAAAGGTTGTTAAAGTTAAAGTTTGTAGACAAGATAAGAGGGAGATAATTAAAGTTAACATTTGGCCTTTTCACTCTGGAAAAAAACCCATTTAATATCGCACTGATGTGAATAAATTGTCTTTAAGATGATATCTTGCTAAAATCTTTTAATACCCTGAATATTTTTCCATATTTTCTGTCCCCAGCCTTCACACAATATCTTAATCAAGTCTCTTAGACTAGAAATCTTAAATAATACATAATATAAACACTTGAAAGAGATTTTTGCGTCGAGCACTTGATGTAATAAAACGCAAGAAAAATAATCAAATCCATCAGGGCAGGTTGTTTTTTATATGCTCAATATATACCCAATATGAAATAAAACATAAAAGAGATTTGATCCTTTTAGTGTGCAGGAGAAAACTTTAATCTTTGCCAGGATGTAAGTAAATACTTAAGCTAATGCCTCCGTTCTGCCCGGCTGCACAGGGACACATCCTGGGGCAGTGAGGGATCTGACTGATGGCGTTTCTCCAGAACCAAAACCTGACTCAGCCCGAAGTCACCCACTGGGAGTCAACACCACACCTATCTTCAGCCAGTACTGTAGCATTTCAGTTTCATACAACTGTTTTACTTTGCTTTCACTTAACATTAGTCCCACTATATCTGCAGTTCGCCATGAAACATTTATACTTGTGAAACCGATAGGGTTTCCACTGCATTGAGGACATTGTCTGAATATGTCCGCGTGTCTGAATTATTAACGCACACTAATGCGACAGGGCCTGCACTGCTTTCGTTAGTAGGTATACTGTAGTGTGTGAACCACAGCACTTACTGTCAATGTATTTAGGCTTTTGGCGTATATGTTTAAAGGTGTCTGATGGCACTGGGATTCAATTTCTCGTGAAGTTTAGAAAGCATAAACACACATACAAGTTTAAAATGGAAATGTCCTAGCAGTGTTTGTGTCACACCTCTATGTTGAGCTACAGAACCACATTAAATCTCGTTACCCGTTCTGCCCTCTTTACCCATCAACAGTTAACAACACCATAATCGTGCTGGGCGTGTTGACCTTTGTCCTCCAGCTGTGTTTAGCTCTGATCGTCCTGCTGAGATGTTGGAGATTGGACAACAGAGTACGAGAGGCTCTCAAACACCCAGAGACTGTTAACAAACTCACTGGTGAGCATTTTGTAGTGTGTTGCTATAGTTCTTGTTCTTGTTTTAGGTTGGTATTCAAGTTTTACAAATCAACAAAGTTTCAGTGCTGCCAGTATTTATATCAAGTTTACTGCAACTGCAACTACTTGTAACAAATACATATCATATCTCATATTGCATGCCTCTAGGTCTGATTTTGTAGCATATGTTGTACCTATATTATTCAGATGAAATAATGTTTAGATGGTATTAGGACTGTGCCGAATGTCATTTATTTACATTAAAAGCTTCTACTGAGGTTTTCGAATTAAGCTTTGAATGTCTGTCATCATATTTTATGACGTTATCACTTTGTTATTGTGGTTATATAAATGTAATTTATGGTGCTATTAGACTGCTGCTAGACCGCTCCGTTAATACAGGAGCAGCAATGACCGCAATGAAAAGGTTGTTTTTGAAAGGCTAAACGGCAACAAATATAGATTGAAGCAGAATATTTCATTTATTTCTTTAATGAATTTTGACTTTTGGATTTTACAACGCTTATGAGTTATTGAAAATGTTTGAGTCGGAAACAATCTTATGCAGCCAACACTGGAAACTCATTCTACAAATAGTATAATACTAATAATATTAGTGTAGCCTGATCTTTATCTGCAGAAATACTGGGTGTAAACACAATGAATAGCAAAATTTCAAATTTAAGCTTCAAATGTCTCTCGTCATATTTTATGACATCATCATGCTAAAAAAATTATATTTGTTTTTGTGGTTATATAAATGTAATTTATGGTGCTGTTATATTACTGCTAGACCGCCCCCTAAACACAGGTGTGCGCCTCCCTTTGTGTGTAGCAAGCGGGAGTGCGTAGAGTTTTTTGACCACCGTGAAAATGTTTTTGAAAGGCTAAACGCCAACAAATATGGATTGAAGCAGAATATTTCATTTCATCATTTGGCAAATGATTACATCTATTCTTTTTCAATAAATCTGCGTCTGAAACTGAAACAATCCTACGCAGCCACAACTGGAATCTAATTCTACAAATAGTACGATACTTATATTAGTGTAGCCTGATCTTTATTTGCAACTGTGCAGAAATACCGACTTTAAACACAAAGATTAGACATGCAAAAAAAAAAAAAAAAAAGCTGCAAAGCATTCAAATTTTGATTTAGAATATGAATGTCAACGTTATGAACGAAGCTTCAAATTATTTGGTACAGCCCTAGATGAGATGAAGTGAAAGAAGTAGTATGAATTGTGAATGTTGTCAGAGGTTATGTGAGAACTTTCTCACCTGCCACGGTTTGAAAATTGCCTTTTCAGTCACATTGTTAAGTTAAAATTAGTTTTGTAAGAGCTGCCTCCTGTATATCTTCAACAGAGTGATTTTATTCCTTTCTTTTCTATTCCTCAGCCCCCTCATCCTTCCTCCTAGACATTTATAAACAGGCCAGCTATCAGCTTTGTGACGAAGGTGCTGCTGCTTCACCACCTGCCAAGTCTGCAGCAGTTGAAGAATATGAACCCTTCACAAACTATCTGTTGGGACCTTCCATACCCTGGGACCTTGTTCAGCGCTGACATGCTCCTGATCCTACTAGCGTTTACCGAAAGTCTTCACGATGAATATAGTGAATGCATTAAAGGAAAGAAAGCAATGCAATAATATGCAATAAAATAATGTGCAACTTTTTAAATGTAATGATTTTGTTTTTTTCATTATTTCAATAATAAAAAAAATGGAATTAAAGCTGCATTAATCAATATTTTTATATGAACAATGGGTTAAATGTGTAATATCAAAGGTGATGATCTTAGTGACAAAACCAAAGAGAATTATCTCCAAATTTAGTGAATCGCTGGTTATCTGGTGAACATAGTGAGAGACAGATTTCCAACTGGTGGAGACCAAAATTGAGCTAAAAGGAGAGTGGATATTGGATTTACAGTCACCAGGTGGACAGAAACATGACTCCAAATGAATGATAATGTTGCTAGGTGTTTGCTGGGTGTGTAATTCAGCAACATGTCAGCCATATGAACTTTCTAAGGTGATAAAATGTCAATGTTTTATGCTTGTTGTGGCAAAAAATGCAATATTAGTACATCTGAAGTGTTTTTCTAGGAGGGGAAACCCCTGGAAAGTTAGTACAGAAATGTGAACTGTTGAACTTACCCCAAACAGCCATGAATACGGCAAAGAAAACAGTTGCACCATTGTCAAAGAGATGGGTGACCTGAGAAGAAGATTGCAGAAGTTGACATGATGCTAAAAAAATTAGAGAGAAAGAGAATTTAGCTTAAGTTCACAGTTACAGTAAAGGTCCAGTGTGCAGGATTCAGGGGGCTCTATTAGCAGAAATGGAATATGATATTCATAACTATGTTTCTACTAGTGTATAATCACCTGAAACTATGCATAGTTGTGTTTTTGTTAACTTAGAATGAGCCCTTCATATCTAAAGTACATCAAGCCCCAAAAAAGAACACTGAAGCAAATTTGATATAGTGGCCAAACTGTGGAATTACAACTTCCGTGTCTGTCACGTGATGCCATTGGGCCATTTAGACTTACATTGGGAAAAGAACATACAGTATGTAACTCAACCAATAATTTAACCTCTCTTTTAAACCTCATATACAGTCTGGTGAAAAAGTTGAAATTGAAGTTAGGTTTTTATTTTAGAAATAAGTCTTGTTTTTCTCTTGATGTCAGACGGAAACTGGTTGAAGCGACATTCTTGCCTGTTCTTGACTACGGTGATCTGTTTTACATGAATGCAACAGTCCATTGTCTCCATATGTTTGATACTGTATATCACGGCGCTGTAAGGTTTGTTACAAACTGTAGAGCCGTCACTCATCACTGCATATTGTACTCCAAAGTAAATTGGCCTGCTCTGTCAATACGTCGTCTTAGCCATTGGTATGTTTTATCTATAAGGCCATTCTGGGTAGACTCCCCTGTTATATATCCGTCTTTCTAACCTAGAAAACATGGCAATTATGGGTTACGGTCTCAGGACACGATGCTTATGACTGTTCCCAGATTTCGGACTGAGTTGGGAAAGAAGGCCTTTATGTTTCCTGCACCATCTGCATGGAATAGCCTGCAAAATGAACTTAAACTCCAGGACCTAGTCACTCTAGATGAATTTAAAGGCATGGTGAAATCTATAGAAACAGACTCTATCGATAGTTGTACTTGTTTTGATTGAAATAGGATTATATGACCTCTCTGCACTTTTACGGTATGCCACATTTGAGCTGTTTTTTTTAATGTGTGTGTATGAAACTGTTTGTACTGCTGCAATTCTTGGCCAGGTCGCTCTTGAAAAAAGAGATTTTAATCTCAATGGGTCTAAACCTGGTTAAATAAAGGTAAAAAAAAAAAACATTGTTAGGAAAGGGAGGGGTGCTCAGTTGGTTGCAATCTGCAACCTCTCTGCTAGATGCCACTAAATCCTACACACTGGTCCATTAATTTTATGCAGTTTAGTGTCAATCCCTGACCCACTACATTTCTGAATCAAACACACCAGAGTTGGCCTTAACTGGGACTGTGTGCTTAATAAGCTTAATCATTTAGAGTAAAAGTCACATATTGATACACTCAGTGGGCTCATAATAAATGTTTCCGTGTGTACAAAACCAAAGCGCAAACACCTAATGGGAACATTTTGTCCCGTTGCTGCAGTGACAGTACCTTGGCGTAGATGCAGCTGTCTGACAGTCTCAGGTACGGGCAGTACTGGTCACAGATGGGGCACATGATGATATCAGTGGCCTGGCAGATTTCTTTACTGGAGAACAACATGAAGCCTATTAAACGCTGGTTAAGTTTTAAGTCCTGCAGCATTTGGGCAACATAGTAAAACCCCAAACTGATGCAACTTTCAAAACAAAACATGTAAGCAAGAACAGTGTGTGTTTTTGTATCTTTTCATTATTTATCTGACTTGTTAAAGTTATAATGTTGTTTTGAAAATTATTCTGCGGCACTGCAGAGTGTGTCATAAAGTGAAGACAGGGCACATTTGCATTTACATCTTAAGCATTTAATTTAAACAGAGAATCCTGAATACGTTTAATATCCTTTATTTCATTTAACT
>CAKAOH010029532.1:0-13179 GCA_916701665.1 Sebastiscus tertius | reverse complement strand
AGTAGCTTAACATTTAGCATCATCAACATCTATACTTATTCTACATTTAGACTCCACGTGAATATTAACCCTCTGACTTTACTGTCTTTCAGAGGCTGTAGCAGGTTCAATTTTAGAGCTAAATTTGGCGAGGAAAAACTGGCATGGCCATTTTCAAAGGGGTCCCTTGACCTCTGACCTCAAGATATGTGAATGAAAATGGGTTCTCTGGGTACCCACGAGTCTCCCCTTTACAGACATGCCCACTTTATGATAATCACATGCAGTTTGGGGCAAAAACCATGCAGTTTCATACAGTTGAATGCAGTATAAATTATTTTCACATATTCAAAAAAATAATGTTTGAATATTTCTGCATACCGAGGTCCTTAAAGAGTCGTGCAATTGTATTCATGTGTGATGATGTTAGTCCCCATAGTAGCCATTTCATTGTAGTGAGACCATTTTTTTTAAACTTGACCTCACTGTATAAAATGACCTGTGGTGACCTCTAGGATAATCACAGCCTTGTGAAACTTTACAGCCACAAACTAGAGACCTAGAGCATTCAGAGGAAGGATGGCTTGGGTAGATTGACAATAAGGGGGTTTCTGAGTAGTTCCCAGAACAGAAGTGCTTGCCATCCAGTCACCGAGAAATCTTCAAATGTCGAAAGTCTTTGATACCAAATCACAGCATGGATTTTTCTGTGGTGTTCCTCAAGGTCTTGGTGTCTTAATGTGGTATTTTGGAGGGATTATTGATCATTTATATCAACTCTCGAGTGTTAAAATCTGGTTTAATTTAGCACCAAATCTGTGTAACAAATGGTATCAATCCAAAAATTGCTGCAACAACGTATGAAACATAATAAAAATGAGTATGGGAATGGCCATTATATACTGCCATCACAATTTATTTTGATTAATTAATTAATTGATTAATTAATCAATTGATTAATTAATGTTTATTTTGGATTTATGACTAGAACAACTTGACACACAGTGCTGAGCTGAATCTCAAATTAATCTTCAGGTTCCCAGCTTTCAGATGATATTCAAAAAACAGGTCTATTGTGGGTCTCAAAGGGTTAATCAAGATTTGTATTATTGAATGTGCATAGACATTCTACAAGAAATCACCTACACTCAGAGTGGAGGTCCATTGCTGAACTTGGGAACACACATACTGAATACTATGGGAATAGCCAAGTAAATCAGTGTTTTTATCACAGTATCAGCAACATTGTTGGCACATGAACACACAAACGCTGTGAGGCCTAAAGCCAACATCATGTTCTAGAACAGCATGTTGCGAATACTGTCATGGTGTGTAGTGTGTTAGTAGTATGGTGATTTGTAGCCTGTATTTGAGTCCTTTTCCACCTCTCCTCTCCCAGAATGATGACACAGGCTTATACAGCCACCTGACTGGGGTACCGAAGGCTTTACTTCCTGGCATCGGAGGAAAGAAAATCCTTGACTTTTGGTGGGAAACGGTGAACATGTGCGTATCAGTGTCATCAACATGAACAGGCCTAATTTCTGATTATCTTTTGACTCTAAAACATTCCCTGGTTAACTTCTTCTAATTGCATCTCTTTTTTCTCTCCAGGCGACAGTTGTTCACAGAAGTATATCTGGTCACTAATGCAGACAAGTGAGTTCTAACTGTTGCGTGACCCAATTGGTGTTGATTCAGCAGTCTTGTTATTGCAAAAAATGGCTTTTGTCCTGCTCCTGACCTGCTCCATTCTTATTCTGTTACACTGGCCAGGTATAAGCACTATGAGCGCTGGGCCACAGCTAACGACTTCCCGGTGGAAAACGTCGTAAATGACGGCAGCACGACGTTGGAGGACCGCCTCGGGGCCGTGGCTGATCTGGAGCTAGTCATACGCAGCCGCAAGCTGCAGGACGACATCATGGTGGTACGATGGATGAATCATCTGTTGTTGATGATGGAGCATGTCCACTTACACAACTGCTCAGATACATTTCATTGTGCCGACTGGGTTTTATTCTAGTAGAACTGAATGGATGTCCGTCATACAATGAGGATTTTCGTTTTGTGTGAGCAGATTGCAGGAGACATGCTGTGTGCAGACCAGAACTTTGACATTGCTCAAGTTATCCGCTTCTTCAGGTCAGAGGTGATTTACCACAATTTAATCATTTTAGTGGATGTACATACAATGTCTTGTATGCAAAGGTTATTTATCAAAGTCAGATCTTTTTGTGGAGGTGAAGTCATGAGCAGAACATCCTTTTGTGTGTGTGTGTGCTGCAGCCTGGAGAGCTCATCATATACTACGAGCTGGAGGAAGGTGAGAAAAGCAGCTCCAGGGGCATTGTGGAGGTATGCCCTGACAACCATAGGTGAGAAGAAGTTTTATTTTTCCTGTAGTCCCACTTTCTGTAACAGCAGCACAAAAGGTATAATATGTTACATTTGTCGGTTGGTGTTTGTAAACTCACAGCAGTCAAAGTTGGACAGCGAGCTGAGAGAGAGAGAGCAGCGTTAGAGTGAATGAAGAGAGGGAGCGGCGTTAGTGAGAACAAAGCAGCGAATCAGATAAATAAAACCTTATTTTTAGGGCTGTCAAACAATTAAAATATTTAAGCGTGATTAATCGCAAATTAATCACACGTTTTTTTATCTGTTCATAATGTACCTTAAAGGGAGATTTGTCAATTATTTATTATTCATCGATCAACATGGAAGTGGACAAATATGCTGCTTTATGCAAATGTATGTATATATTTATTACTGGAAATTAATTGACAAGACAAAACAACGACAAATATTGTCCAGAAACCCTCACAGGTACTGCATATAGCATAAAAAATATGCTCAATACATAACATGGCAAACTGCAGCCCGACAGGCAACAATAGCTGTCAGTGTGTCAGTGTCAGTTCTAGTTTCATATGCCAGTATCTTCACTAGCTACTATCTACTATCTGCCACTTCTAGCTTTAAAACTGAGCCCGTGACATGCAGATTGCAACCAACTGAAGCCTCTCCCGTGTGCCAAGCATGTAGGATTGCTACGGTGGCCAACGGCAAAATGCAAATGGCCCTCTAGAGCCAGCTGATGTAAGAGTAGCGTAGGTCATTTGGAGCAGAGCCAGTGCTTAGATTGTGTGTGTACGTGGGAAGTGAATGGGAAAGCAAGAGAGAGAGAGAGAGCGGCGGCGACCGGAGCGATTAACGCTATCAACTCCAGCCCAAGCCGTTCTGGGTTACTGTAGAAACATGGCGGTGCAACATGGCGGACTCCGTGGAGAGGACCAACTCTCTATGTAGATATACTGTAAGTGTTTCTGCCAATAGATCACCCTAATTGTTACACACTGGTCCTTCAAGAATTACTTCTGTGTGTGGCGTTTCAGAACTTAACTGACATCCATTTTGTTCATCATGTCACTATGTTGCGGATTGGATTTTTAATCTATTGCAGTTTTGTGACTCAGGATAACTCGTTTCTTGGAGAAACCGCAGGAAGGGCTGACAGCGTCCCGGCTGGCCAGCGTGGTGTTTTACTGCATCCAGAGAGACACACTGTCCTACCTGTCTGACTTCATCAGCCTGCTGCCTCAAGCCACAGACCGGTCTTTCGGACGATTCTGGGTTCGTAAATGCTCATACATTTAGAGTTAATAAGCAAAAGTTATTACCTTCTGTACCTTTTGTTAATGTGACCTCCTCACACAGTTAAACTGAATTTTCCTCTACAAACTAGTCAAGTCAATTCAAACTTTATTTGTATAGCACGTTTAAAAAAAAACAATGACCATAATGTACACATAACAGCAGTGAAAGAATAGCAGCACAACAGAAAATAAACATAATCAAACGCCAGCGAGAAGAGGTGAGTCTTCAGCAGCAACTTGAACGAGTCTGAGTAGTTTTAATATGAAAAGGTGAGCTGTTCCAGAGATTAGGGGCGGCCACCGCAAAGGCTCAGTCGCCTCTGTTTTTCAGTGTAGTTCTGTGAACATCCAGGAGCATCTGATTGGTCGACCTCAGTGCTCTGACCGGAGTATGGAGGTACAATAGTTCTGATAAATAAGGTGGTGCCTGCCCATTCAAAACCTTAACAACAAGCAATAAAATCTTAGAATCAAAAGTCTTACCTGAAAAAAGCTGTTTTTTACAACAGAGCTAATTTGTTTGTCAAAACTGAAGGAGCTATCAAAAGTGATGCCAAGATTTTTAACACAAGTCTGTTTTTGAGAGGCCAAAGGGCCAAGAATTTCAACCGAGTGTCTAATAGGGTCAGGGTGTCCAAACATAATGATCTTAGTCTAAATCGAAACTAAATCAACTACTGATACTAGATCTGCTGTGTTATTTCTTAGATAATTATCAGACTGATTCTTATCGCTGCCCTCGTGTGATTTCATTTTAATCTGTACATGATTACAAAACAGATATGTGGCACTATCTGCTTTGACTTTGCTTTTCATTACAATAAAACTCTAAGATCAAAAATTTGATTCACTTAGATTATAATTAGTCCTACTTTACAAATGACAATTATCATGAATGAGTAAAAGTAATAACCGGTAGCTTGTTTGGCTCCTTTCTCTTCAGGAGTGGCTCGTTAATGAGAAGCAACTCGATGTGAATGGGATGAAGCTTCCTACCGGCTTCCAGCTCATTGGACAAGTGGTTTGTATCCTTTATCTCAGTTCATCAGCCATGTCTTAGGGGTTTTGTCACACAGCATTGCCTTCAGATTCATAGATTATAAGGGAGAAAGCTAGAAATGAAGGTCTGAAAATGACCATCACACTTTACACAGGAAAATAACTTAAAAGGACAACTCCATCGATTTAGCGTTACTCTCCTGTAACACTGTCAGACGGACAGTAAAAAAAAAAGGATCAAAATCGACGCACACATTATTTCTCATGTTCTTTCTTCTAATAACACGCTTCCTTTTGTCATCTCAGGGTCTGTCTGACTACACCAAGTGGCTCACCCACTACTCCACCAAGCAACAAGACAGTCCTGCTAAACCAATCACATACCGATCATTTGCCAGGTAAGAAAACACAAAGTACTCTCAGATTATTGTGTTTTCTCCAGCTGGCAAACAAAAGCCTGGATCTTCCTCCTCCCTAAAGCCGGGCATACACTGCACTGATTTTAGCCTGTTTCTGGCCTGAATTTTGAGCCGCACGACTCATTTTAGAGTTGGACCGAATTTCAGCTTCGTCGGAAAGTGTACAGGGGAGACCATTTAACGTCGGACAGTCGGATGATTTTCTGACATGTCAGAAATTTTGGCCGGCCGTCCACAGGCTCTCGTTGAAGCAGAGCCACGAGCCGATTCCCCAACGTCGGTGCCTTTTTTCTGTTTTTCTTACAGTAATCAGAGCGTAGCTATCAAGATAACAATGTACTATAGATAGATAGTAAAACATAGCTAGCTTACCTCCAATACTCTCTGCAAAATGGAGAAAAGCCATACTGTCCACGTCTTCCCTGCCACCCGCGAGTCCATACACACCGGCGCTTCTTTTTTTTCAGACATTTCAGCAGACAGGATGGCACAGATGATCAAGACAGCACGTTTCTGCCTTGTTAGCATTGTGACCTGTACAGACGTCTGCTAGCAAACATACTCTACCTGCCTCGGAGCTTTCAAACCAATCTTTATTGATAACTGTCAACAGACAGTTTTTTTTAAATTTTACACGTACAGTGTGAGCACTCAGGTCGTGGCTGACGATCGGACCGTACAGTGTGAGCACATAAATCGTGAGCTTTGGCTTTACGTCGCAAACGATCTACTGGTACATTAGGAGTAGGAAGTACACAACAACATTTCTTCTTTCAGCTAAACGCACAATAAGAATGTTGGAACACAACCTGACAGACACTGTGAGAACTGATTTACAAATGTATGACAACTCACAGGGTTGGATTAATGGGGAACCCCTCAGACGGCTTCCATGGGAAAACCATCGCTATGTCCATCTGTAACTTCTGGGCCGAGGTCACTCTAGTGGAGAGCCAGACTTTGGTAACACTCACACACTCGTACGCTTAAAACACGTTTGCGTCACAAATGTTGTCGTGCAAAAGTCATGTGAGTTCCTGTGTCTTTGTAGGTTTTAGTCCCTCATCCGCTCAATGACCCCACAGAGTTTGGAAGCTTGCAAGATCTGTTCTGTATCAGCAGGAAGGAAGGGTGTGTACGCGTTACAAGTTAAATGAGCTAAAATGACACGACTGACTTACTTAGTCACGTTCAGGCTTCTTCAAGATGTTCTGTTGGTCATCCACTGTAGGTACCTGGGAGGTCTGCGGCTGCTGCAGGCCACCTGTAAGAAGTTCTACCAGTTCTGCTCCAAACAAGGGTGAGATGAGTATCTGAGATAACACAAGGCCAAGATGTTTTTGGATAATGGCAATGAATGGGTTGAGGAAGTGGGAATGTGACACCAAAAACAGAGTTAAAAGGGAGTAAATAGAGGATTTACTTTAATCAGGTCAACAGAAACACAACGCCACATCAATGTTAATGTTACTCTAACTGCTGGATGTGTAAATAAGCAGCTGTTTGCTCAGCAGTTCACCATATCAATGTAAAAGGTGATGGAATATCAATGTTGTGGTCACAACTTGTTTCCGCTGCCCCCAAGTGGTCCAACAGAATCAGTTATTTCAGGTTTAAAACAACAACAATTAATGTGCGTTTCTGCATTTACAATTTAAGAAAAATTAAACTTGATTTTAGAAAATACAAATAGATGTGATTGAAACCGGTTTTATTATATATTCTTAGTGGAAGATATTTTCATTTCATCACCGTCACTTTCACTGTTAATGCTCCTTCAATATATCTGCTGTGTGTGTGTTTTTTTTACTGCAGTATTGCTCTGACAAAGCAGAACTTCACACTCAAGTACGACACCAACATTCCTCGGCAAGTGGTGAGGATCCGTTCAAATACTGGTCTCTTAAGTAATAATGCCCAACAATTCACAACACGCTATGTATAATGTGAAAATGCTATGTAATGATGAAATGATTTGTCTCTGTTTTTAATGCAGGGTCTCGCTGGAAGCAGGTAAATGGTTCTGTTGATGTTTTTTTTTATCTGCATAAGCCAAATTAAAGGTACATTTTGTATTTATAAACTTACTTGTTTATGATCCTCTCTATTCACAGTGCCATCGTCTCAGCTACCCTGAAGTGTCTTATGAAATTCTACAACATCACAGACAATGTAAGGATTTATCCCATCTCATGGTGTAACCAAAGCCAATCAGAGTTATATCTTGATTTTTCCACCAGTCTGTCACTCCTTCCAAAACGGCACTGTAGAGCCTGGCGGAAGCTGAAGCAACATCATTTTTCAAATCATGTTCATAACATGCTATTCTCAAAGAACACGTTAACATTTGTGTGTGATTATCAAAGGCTTTTCAGACCTTTGAGACCCACAATAGACCTGTTTTTGTCTTTTTTACAGGGGTACGGGGGGTGTTTAGGGGGAGATAGCAGGTCAACAGTAGATGTCACATAGAAGTGGTGTACATCACCTGAAAGCTGGGAACCTGAAAATTAATTTGACCTCAGCACTGTGTGTCAAGTTGTTCTAGTCATAAATCAGAAATAAACATGAATTGGTTAATTAAAATAATTGTTGAAAGTGAATAAGGGTTTAGAACATTATGATGGCAGTATATGATGGTCATCCTCATGCTCTATTATGTCTCATAAGTTGTTGCCACAATGTTTGGGTTGATACCATTTGTTACACAGATTTGGTGCTAAATCTAACCATATTTTACCACTTGAGAATTGATAAGAAATTGTCAATAACCCCTCCAAAATACCACATTAAGACACCAAGACCTTGAGGAACATCATAGAAAAAGCCATGCTGTGATTTGGTATCAAACATTTTTGACATTTGGAGATTTCTGCAAGAGTTGCATTTTTCGGCAATTGGATGGCGAGCACTTCTGTTGTGTAAACTGCTCAGAAACCCCCTTATTGTCAATCTAGATAGGAAATCCATCCATCCTCTGAATGCTCTAGGTCTCTAGTTTGTGGCTGTAAAGTTTCACGAGGCTGTGATTATCCTAGAGGTCACCACAGGTCATTTTATACAGTGAGGTCAAGTTTCAAAAAATGGTCTCACTACAATGAAATGTCTCCTATGGGGACTAACATCATCACACATGAATAGAGTTGGGCTCATTTGATCCACAAGAGTCTCAGCTTTACAGTGATACCCAGTTTATGTAATTACAAGACTGTTTAGAGAACTGCATGTGGTTATCATAAAGTGGGCATGTCTGTAAAGGGGAGACTCGTGGGTCGGTCGGGACCGCCCTTGATCAACAAAATGTCCCTCAACCAGTTCAACGTCTCGCCGCCAGAAAAACAAATTTAAATAAGTGTGAAAATGATATAAAACATATTTACTGTGTCTTTACCTGTTCATATATTCCTATTTTACGCTCCAGGATCTCCCGAAGCCGATCCGAGCCAACTTCATCCTCAACGTGGAGACTGACGAACTTTTCATTACAGCTGGCCTGCAGGACAGAGTCGTTCAGGTCAGTCACAGAATCAGCTCTACACAAATGTACCGGACTCTGTCACCACGGCACGACATGTCACTTATTCTTTAATTGACTACCTATAGTAGCATGAATTGTTTGAATTCTTTTGTGTTTACAGGTCTATGAAGGCTTAGTCTACATGGATTTTAGCAAGAAGCTCATGGAAGAGCAGGGCTACGGTACTGAAGTCACCGTCTGTCTGTAGATGCTAAGTTGATGATACAAATACATTTCTTTCCTAATGTGTGTGTGTGTTTCCCATTCTCAGGGAACTATGTTTCTATGGACATGAGTGGGCTCCCACCGTTCTGGCTGGCTTACCTGAGCGACCCCAGTGACTCCGGACGCATCCACAGCAACATCAGACAGCGCTGGCTCAATGGTGAGTCTTCATATCAAACATTTTATTGATTCCTCAGGTCAAACATCCCTGCTAAATAAAACAAGTAGTCTACTGTTTGACCACTTGGGTTTTGATTCTGATATTAGGAAAAGGAGATGGTGATATTTGCCATATTAAATATTTGATGGATAGTCATATATTTGGTACAGACATCCACCATCCCCATAACCTGACCCGCCAGATGTTTTGTTACACAGAACCATCTGAGTGGCCAACACTGGAAACTGTTTGGAAAAAGGGCAGACATTTTCAAAAAAATACTTGGCAGGTGATTGGATGAACCATCTGTCAATCACACTCTTGTCAAAGCCAGTCTGGAGAAGAGCAAAAACATCTTTTCCATCGAGAAAAACGCCTTCATTGCTGTTCTGTGCTCTTCTTTCAATGAAGAAATACTCTCCAGTTCTGATATAACTGATGCTATTGCTACGGTTGCTACGCTAGCCTTTTTAAGCCATGGCACACTACCAACGTCAGGAGCGCGTGGCATCTGCGTCGCGTGGTGGCTGCGTGATGCAGGAGTCTGGTGTTCACACCAGACGCGAGTTGGCTGCATGTCGGCTGCCTGTCAGCTGTGTTTCTGCTGCTGCTGTCAGCCCTTTCTTTCTGCATAGAGTTTGCCTTTTAATGGCCATTTAACTTCATGATAAATATAATTTATATTTATTTTAGACAGAGAAAGGTCCAGAAACGTGTGGTAATTAGTAAACAATAGTAATAATACACAATTAAAACTCCGTACTGTATTCATTTATGATGCTTTCCAACCTGCTTGTTCCACATCACTCTCCGGCACATATTTCAGAATAAAAGCCTCGTGTTAACAAATGAAGGAATTCTGAGCAAAGAAAACCCGCTTTAGGGCTTTTATTTCGAAATGAAAGCAGGAAGTGTTGATTTAAACCCCAAACTTTATCAATTCTTGGAGCTCTCAAAGTGACTGCGTGTTCCACAGCACTGACTGCTCATATTTCAGAATAAAAGCCTCGTGTTAACAAATGAAGGGATTCTGTCTATAGAAAAAACGCCTGAGGGCTTTTATTTTGAAATGAAAGCAGGAAGTGTTGATTTAAAAATAAATTTACTTAACTTTACTTTTTTCATCTCCTAACATATTCTACAGATAGACCTCGCGTCTGACGCGTGTCTCATGCGGGCAGTGTGTCCACCACTTCATTCGGGCAGTGTGTCCACCACTTCATTCGGGCAGTGTGTCCACCACTTTAGCCATTGTTGTTTTGCCCCTCCATGTTGCATCACACACACCTAAGCCCCGCCCGTAGCTCCGTCAAAGAACGTATATTGCTAAGAAGTGAAAGTCAGATGTTCGTTCCATTGCAACATCAGCTCCCAGCAGCAGAGCTACGCCTCCGCCACTTTGGACTGAAAGCGACTACCGGATGCCAGTAAAACGTACGCCTACAAAGAGCCGTACAAAAGTTAAACAAAATTCTATTCTATTGTATGCTTCTAAGTATGCTTTAATAGGCAGAAAAGATGCTGATATGAAGAGCAACACATTTCAATGCTCTATAAACAGACAAAAAAAGTTCTTTAGTCCTGTTTTCTAACATGCTAGCCCAGTGCGTATTCCCATCTTTTTGTTCTTTATAAAAATGGAAACACACTACTTTCATGCTGCTCTGTCTTTCAACAGGGGAGTCTCTGGTAGTCGAGGCCATGAAGTCTTTTGCTGAGCTCACTGATCAAGCGAGGTAGGTTGGTTGGTTTGGATTTTTGATCAAGAATTTATGCAGTAGATAGCAGTGGAGGTTTTGTCAAATATATCAGGGCAAAAGCTGGACATTAATAACCATGGGATTAATTATGTCTAGCCTTTGTACAACAGTCTCAAATTGGCTTTGAGCTCTCTGACCTGTTGTGTGAAATGTTTATGCACTGTGAGTTCCAAGAAATACCACACACACACTAGGGCTGCACATTTAATCAAACGTTTATCGAAATCGCATCATGGCCTACTGCCAATTTTCAAATCACAGGAGGCGCAATATTTGTTAAAGGTGAAATGTTTGTCAAAATACTGTTTTAAATTAAATAATGTCATGCTGCGGAGATGTCCTGGCCTACACATCATATTTTACAGACTTAAAAAAACAGCTTTGTTTGGTACAGATCACGCAAAAAAATCACACCATGATCATTTTAAAGGAGTAGTATGAAACATTTCAGGGGATCAATTAGCAGAAATGGAGAATAATATTCATAACTATGTTTTCATTAGTGTATAATCACCTAAAATTAAGAATTGTTGTGTTTTCGTTGGCTTATAATGAGCCCTTCATATCTACATAGGGAGCGGGTCCTCTTCACGGAGTCCACCATGTTGCTCTGCCATGTTTCTACAGTAGCCCAGAACGGACAAACCAAACACTGAGAGAGCCTTTTGTGTTCTCACGTAACCTGAAGGCCACCGTAGTTCTCCGACGCGCTTGTGAAACTGCGGTAACGTGAGCCGCAGAGTGCAAAAACGTGGTACTGCCAGCTACCGTCTGACTTCCGTTGCTCTCTAAAGTAGTGTTATTACGGTAAGGATGGCCTCTGAGTGAGGCGAACGGACTTGCCACGTTTTTTTACACTTGGCGGCTCACGTTGCCGCAGTCTTGGAAAGGTAGGAGTGAGAAGAGGGGTACTCAGTTGGTTCCAATCTGCAACCAAACCACCAGATGTCGCCAAATCCTACACGCTGTCCCTTTAAGGAAATACATGTGGATTTACAAATTTATAGTCTGTGTTTTTCAATGAAAATGAGAATAGTGATGTAAAAATACAAAAAAGACAAAAACTGCTAATCGTATCGCAATATCAGTCAAAATAATCACAATTAGATATTTTTTCTAACTCATTCAGCCCTAACACACACATACCATGCAAAGTGTGTATGTTCTGTACCTCTGCTGATAAAATATGTAAAAAGTTTTTGTCTTTGTTGTGGCAGTTCAGAAGTTCAGAACATTAGAGGTGAAACTTTGAGCACTAACTGAAAACCTTCTCCCCTCAGGACGGCTCTACAGGACAAGGACTGGAGGCGTCTGGCACAACTGATGGACCAGAACTTTGAGCTGCGGAGGTAAACAGCATATTTTGATGTGAGGCACTCGCATTACAGTTACACTCCCAGCTAAAATAACAACCTATCCCACAGGTCTGTCTACACTGACGACTGTCTGGGTCCTGGGAATCTCAAGATGGTTCAGCTGGCGAGGCAGGTAGGTACTTAAGAGTTCCACTACCTGCTAAAGGCGTAGCATGTTTTATTCAATACTTTTCACTCTTTTCTCTCCATCAATGTTCGCCTGAAGGAGTGTTTTTTTTTTTTTTTCTGTTTATGCATTCATAAAGTTTCTGCTGCTTCTTGCAGTTTGGCTCGGCGGTGAAGTTACCAGGCAGTGGGGGGGCCGTGGTGGGTCTGTGTCTGGATGAAGCGAGACTGGTAAGACTGCACTACTTGGAGGATGTTGTCTTGAGCTGACATTTCTTATCCATGCCCGTCTGAGGCCATGGGATTGGAGCTTCGTGTTCATGTTGACATTCCCGTGTCTTACTTACCTCAGATATTGGTGATCTGCTGGATTTCAAAATTGACTTCATTCGAGTAAAAAAAAAAAAACATACAACAAACATAACGTATATACACTCACCGGCCACTTTATTAGGTACAGCTTGCTAGTACCGGGTGTTCTTCTGCTGCTGTAGCCCATCTGCTTCAAGGTTGGACGTGTTGTGCGTTCAGAGATGGTATTCTGCATACCTTGGTTGTAACGAGTAGTTATTTGAGTTACTGTTGCCTTTCTATCATCTCCAACCACTCCACCCATTCTCCTCTGACCTCTGACATCAACAAGGCATTTTCATCCACACAACTGCCGCTTACTGGATATGTTCTCTTGTTCGGACCATTCTCTGTAAACCCTAGAGATGGTTGTGCGTGAAAATCCCAGTAGATCAGCAGTTTTTGAAATACTCAGACCAGCCCGTCTGGCACCAACAACCATGCCACGTTCAAAGTCACTTAAATCCCCTTTCTTCCCCATTCTGATGCTCGGCTTGAACTTCAGCAAGTCGTCTTCACCACGTCTAGATGCCTAAATGCATTGAGTTGCTGCCATGTGATTGGCTGATTAGCTATCTGTGTTAACAAGCAATTGAACAGGTGTGCCTAATAAAGTGGCCGGTGAGTGTATA
>CAKAOH010029531.1:0-10742 GCA_916701665.1 Sebastiscus tertius | reverse complement strand
GGGAGATCATGCTCCAAGGACTCCCTCGTAATCGTAACACCGATTAAGCATAATGCTTGCTGCCATTTGTACTCTTATGCCATTGGAACTATTTGTATTATAAAACTTTTCAAACGAAATACTTCAGACCTGTTTTATAGTGATAAACAGAAACATATCATTTGAATCATGTTACGATACGATGAGATAACCCGTTATTAGTCCCACAGCGGGGACATTTGCAATGTTATTACCTTTTAAACAGGTTAAACAAAACTGATTTTATTCAAATTGCATTTGGACTCAACTTGACAGCATTTATAGGCTACATTTTAATTCATTGATCTTAAAAGCTTTCAGAAAATGAACAGTATAGACTCGCAGAGTCCTAATAAGTCCAGATATTTAGATTTACCCGTCTAAAGCTGACTTTCAGAACGTACTGCTGTCTGTCACAATCATATCAGACTTTCTATTGGCCCAAAGCTAACATCGGTGTGAGTAATGGGGATACTACATGCTTTGTTTTATTGGTGCAAATGGTCCCCATCTGTAGATATGCACGTTTTAATGACACAGCATAGCTTTATAATTTAGAGCAAATTATTTTGCGGACCTCCGGACAGAGTCACCCACTTTGAGAATAACTGAACTAATCGATTACTTGACAAAATGGTATGAGTGTTAGTCGACTAAGACAGACCTAATACCAGTAGTTTGCAAGCCAAAATGTGGCAATGTGAGTATTGATGAGAATATTTGATGGTCTCACTCTGACAAACAACAAAAGCAAACATTTCCCCTCTACATGCTGTTATTATTATTATTATTATTATTATTATTATTATTATTATTATTATTATTACATGCTGTAATGATTTAACAGTAAAGCGAACTGACTCTTGTTTTCATGCAACTGCTGCAGGTTTTCAGGACTGACCTGATCACTGCCATGAAGGTCCACGACTCGTACCAGCTGAACACGGAGGACTACTACGTCCTCGCTGACCCATGGAGGCAGGACTGGGAGAAGGGAGTCCAGGTTCCCGTCAGTCCCCAGGCCATCCCGCAGCCCGTCGCCAGGTAGGACAAAAAGAAAAGACCGCTTCGAGACAAGAAAGTCATGTTTGATCCTGTGTTGTCCGGCTGAGACAGCTGCTTGTATAACAGCCAGCTAATTTCCTTAGAGAGACATTGTTCTGTCTCAGATTGATTTGAAACCTGTACACCATAAAACTTAAATTAGACCCCGGATAGACGCCGAGTCTCTTTTACTTGCCGGGTGTGACTTCACATTTTGACAAATAAACGCAGATCTCTATTAGACGCTGAGTAACTTTTATCAATACGGACATTTGGTTTGATTCTCCACAATAAAACACATTTTGACTTTTGGACTGAGTTATTAATAATAATAATTCAAATGTCAACGTTATGAATGAACCGTCTAAGCTTTGAACTATTCAGTACATCGGTAAACAAGAGAGATGAGAATAGAAATGGAGACTCCTTACATCTGAAGAGGTCATGAAGTCTGAATTTGTTTCCATTCCTCGATTATTTATATTCCTTTAGTCCGTAAAGGTTTACCGATCAAAAGAGTCAAAACGTTTTTTCTTTAAAATGTATTTCAATTAAAGGGACTGTTTGTAACTTTTTAATCGTATAACTGTAGCAGATCGCCACACATGCGCGCTCGCATATGCGCGTTCGTGTGTGGCCGCTGCCTCTCCTCCTCTGCCTGCCTGCCTTCACTCAGAGAGCGCGCGTTCTCGCGTACTCATTCCACCTCTAGACGTGCATGCTGCTCACTCCACACTGCAGAAGAGTTAGTAGCTCTGAGAATATCTAGTGAATGAACAGTGGACGTTTGTGCAGAAATAACTGCTGCAGCTCCTCCAGACCAACAGAGGTTTCCCGTGTCTTGACAGGGCTCCGCAGAGAGAAATGTTGTTGTCTTGTTACCGACCGGGTGCCGGTGTCTCCCTGTTCACTCCGGCTGCGGGCGGAGGGAGCCGAGTTTCTCGCTGAGTGTTGTGCAAAAGGAATTAAACGCCCGTCTGAAATATACGCTAGTCGGGTTCAGTGATAGAAGCAAGAATCATTAGAATGAAGATGTGAGAGTTGTTTACTGGTGGCCCTCATTGTTTTATCTACCAAAGAAACATTTCAACTTGCATTTCAGGTGATATTTTTGCACCTTGATGTAAGATGACAAGTCTTTAAAATCCTTAAAATGCTCAAGCAAGGCCTACTGCTGCGAGGAAATGGAACACTTTCTTATGTCTAATGTCGGTCACATTTGCTCTTTGGTCTATAACGTTATGGCACAAAAAATGTTTCTTGCATTTATTGAATTCAGAAATGTTCTAAGCACCCCAACTGGTTGAAGAGACAAACATTTTAAGAGTGTTTATAAAATGGATGGATGGATAATTCAAAGGACCACGCTGTGAATGCAGGAGAGTAAACTGACTCGTCTCCCATCTGTGCTGTGCAGGGTGCTGGCGGAGAAAGGGAAGGAGGTCATGTTCATCAGGCCAAAGAAGTTGATCCGGACGTCGGGCGCCGAGGCTCTGGGCTACGTGGACATCCGGACGCTGGCGGAGGGGATGTGCCGCTACGACCTAAACGAGGAGGACGTGATCTGGCTGCAGACCACCAACAAGGAGTTTGCAGAGATGGGTGAGTCACAGAACAGATGATTGGACTGACGCCGGTGATTTGACTAAAGGCTGGAAGTCATTTTGTAGGCTTCATTCAGACATCGGATCTCTCAGCTTCACTCCATCTTCTCCTCAAGCTGACGGTTTTGTGTTCACAAAGTGTTTGTTTCGAGGAAAGTTTTTCTCCTGATTTATTTTAGGCTGCTTGTTTTGCTCTGACCGCATCTTAGTTTAGACGCATATTGTTGTCTATAGTTGAGTCACGGAGTAAACTTCATAGTTAAACCTGTAATTAAGCATATTGTTACGGTTTGAACTGGTAAAATGTCCGCCGTTTAGGCAGAAAACAAGTTGATCACCCTGACTTTTTAGTTTAAATTCACCAATTTTTGAAATCCCCAATGGTTTTATAAATTTTTACAAAGTCACAGAGCAGCTTTGGATACTTTAATCTGATTAAAATATGGAAATTATGAAACTGGACTTTTCTGGAGGAGGTCGGGTGTTTTCTTGACGGCAAACTAAATGTATTCGTGCCAAACAAACCACCAGTAAACCTCTTACTCCCGACTTCTCCAGCCATGCCGCCGCTGGACGAGATCACCATGGAGCGCGTGATGGAGGAGTTTGAACGCTGCTGCCATGAAAACATGACGCACGCCACGGAGACGGAGGAGGGGCTGGGCATCGAGTACGACGAGGACGTGGTGTGCGACGTCTGCCAGTCGCCCGACGGCGAGGACAACAACGAGATGGTGTTCTGCGACAAGTGCAACATCTGCGTTCACCAGGTCAGAGGTCAACACACGGACTCAATTAACACGCTGTACATGAGCGAAACAAATTATAATGATTATAATGATATAAAAATAACTTTATTTATATGGCACCTTTCAAAACAAAGTGCTCCCAGCTAGTGGCTGTTTACTGCCAGAGCCTTTTAAAGGTAGTAATGAGCAATAAATGCAGAATGTAAAGTGTCAGATCATCTCTACTAGGGATGGGTATTGTTAAGATTTTAACGGTACTACTCTTCAGATACCACTTATGGATCCGGTACTTTAACGATTCTTTTTGTTGTTTTTTTTAAGAGAAAAATGAAACAAATTAATAACCGAATTAACATTGCTTTATTTTGTCATATATACTGTACATAAATTAACAACGAGTAGCAACTGCAACAGCATTGTTTTGAAGAAATCACTGATAATGTGATAATTAAAATGTAAAAAGAAACCCGAAACAATTATTTATAGTGTCAGAAACGGTCATGTTTTGAACAAATCACTATTATAAACTATAATGTGATGATGGATGGGGCAACGAGGGGTGAACTACGAGCTAGTCTGTCGAAAATGGTGCATTTCTCCACAAATGTTTAAATTTGATTACAAATTAGAAACAGAGTTTTGAGATTAAAGGTGCAACATAACGTTCATGTAGCCGATAGCAGAACTGTCTCCCTAAACTGGCAGTGCATTATAACTCTGGACCAACACACTAGCTGCTCCTATGGATCAGGGGGAAAATACAACTTAATGCAAAGGAACGCAAAAGAAGTTTGGTAAAAAGAAATCCCATCTTGACCCCTCGGAGGCTCCGCAAAGAATTTGGGCACTTTATTAAAAATCCCAGCTAAGATGTGAAGAGTAATAGTCGAAGTGAAATCTATAATGAAACAATGCACACAGTTTTTAACCAAACCGTGATAACATTGTAGGACTTAGAGATTTAATTTAGTTGTCTGAATAGATTGCTTCGCTGTGGTAAAACAGCAAAATGAAAACGACTCATCTTACATTTCGTATCAGCTGTTGCTGTGGTTTCATCTGATGCACTCCATCACACTCTTCTTCATTTGCTGCTGCTGTATTGATTTCCGCGTGCTCTCTGGAAGCTGAGCCTCCCTCTTGTTTTTGCGTTTCTCACCAGGCGTGTTACGGCATCCAGAAAGTCCCAAAGGGCAGCTGGCTGTGCCGGATCTGCGCCCTCGGCATCCTGCCAAAGTGCCAGCTGTGTCCCAAGAAGGGCGGAGCCATGAAGCCGACCCGGAGCGGAACCAAGTGGGTCCACGTCAGCTGTGCCTTGTGGATCCCAGAGGTGACGATAACATCTACCTGTTTACAGTCTTTATTTTATTTATTTATACCAAATCATTTATTCACTTCTTTTACATTTTAGATACATTTCCTCTTCCTGTTTTGATGCAGTATTCCAGTTCTGTGTAAATCTTTAAAAAAAAAATAGCAAAGAGCTAATTTAAATTTGCACATGGCCAGAAACTCAACACATGGAAATAACGGGAAGAGACACTTTTGAAAAACAGTTTTTAATCTCAAATGTTAAATATTAAATAGAATATGTTCCCAAAAAAGTATAAAATGCAATTCTCCTTCAAAAATAATCCACGGCAGACTATATGGTTTGTGCAAAAATGTAATTTGCATGGCAATATTTATTTAAAATGTCCGCGTTGCGACCGACGTGGGTGTTCATCAGGGTGGTAAACAACTGAAATTGCAGTTGGAAAAGATGATCCACCACTGTGAATGAAAAGCCAATAGCCACACATCAGGTGCTGATATCAATTTTAATGTTTTCAAAGAAGTCACTCGTTTCATATTATTGCTTACATCAGAGAGTTTTCTTCTGCTGGTAAACACATTATTTGTACTGTCCAAAATACAACTTCAAACTAGAAGCTGGTGTTTATTTACTTTACGCTGTGTCTTCTGTTATTTATAAAATGATCAAAGACTTTTCCACGTGAAAAAACAACAAAGGAAAGGTAGATTTTTCATGATTACAGCCTTAAACGGCAGCTTTCTAAGGGATTAACTTTGACTTAATTAATCAAAACACATGGCATGAAAATGGAAGTAGCTTGAATGATTTCAAATGTCATGTTTTAGTTATTTATCGGACCAAACACCATGAAACACACAGACACTGAAGGCTGGAGGTTTTATTCTAACTGGAGCATCACATGGTGGAGATCTAAGACTCTGTGTTTACATACAGGTGTTGATGTGTTTGCGTTTATAAATGAGTCTGTGCTGATATTTGAATCACACCCGGCTCATCACACGTTGATTGTGCTTTGCAGGTGAGCATCGGGAATCCAGAGAAGATGGAGCCGATCACCAACGTGTCCCAGATTCCCAGCAACAGATGGGCTCTGATCTGCTGCCTGTGTAAAGAGAAGGCCGGAGCGTGCATACAGGTAAGAGTCACCGCTCGCGTTTCACCCCCCAACGACGCACAAACACAAAGACATTTAATGAGACGTGAAAAGCAACGCGTGACCCCGGCGTGTTAGAATGATTCAGTAGTTGATGATATCCTCAGTGTGGTGCGTTTCCTCTCCGCTTTTCACAACCAAACTAATTAAATTGAGATGATTTCACAGCTCAGCAGGTTAAATGAGGCAGCTGATCAGTGTTTGTCTCTTTTAAATTGGTTGTATTTTGCATTAAACAGGTTTTAATTACGCCTAATAACACTAATTATTAGTATGAAAGGAAGATAATATGCATAATCAAGTAGTATAACTTGTATAACAAGACTCCTTATTCAGCTGCTACCATTTGTTTTACCAGCTGAAAATCTTTTTTAGTCATTTAGTCATTGAAGGTTGAATTTAGAAACGAAATGTGGACATAATGTTAATATTAACTATAATGACGACTGGTAGTTGGAAGCTTTTGGTAGCAGTGCCAAAACTATATCAATACTTTTCTTTTTTTTTTTCATACTTTATTTTTTCGAGGTTGTTTTCATAAATATCATTTACAGTTCGTAATTACAATGGTTTATAAACCAATGTTTTAAGTAGTCAAGCTTCGACGAACACAACAAGCACTAGAGAAAACAACTTTAGCATTCAAAATTTAAATAAAATTAAGAAAAATAATAATAATAATAATAAAAAGAAAGAATAGAATAAAAATGATAATAAAAAATAATAATATTAATACAAAGAGAAAATAATAATAAGAATAATAAATTAAATAAACAAATAAGTTAATAGAAAAAAAATCATAAGAAAAAAAAAAAAAAAAAAAGGTCAGAATTAGTTTCTATCTTTTTAACCGCTTTCCATCCCGCCCTCTTTTTTAGCGGGGTCGGGGCGGGGGGCCGAGGATGTTCAGGGGAGATAAAGAGTCAACAGTGGATGTCACATAGAAGTGGTGTTCATCATCTGAGAGCTGGGAACCTGGAGATTCATTTGAGATGCAGCTCAGCGATGTGTGTCGAGTTGTTCTAGTCATTAATAAGAAATACTAATTAATTAATTAATCACAATAAATTGTGAGCGTGTGTGAGAGCGTAGAACATGATGATATGAGTTTGTGATGGTCATCCCCATGCTCTATTATGTTTCATAAGCCGCAATTTTGGGGTTGATACCATTTGTTACTCAGGTTTGGTGCTTAATTTAAGTATTTTTCACCACTCAAGAATTGATAAAAAATTATCAATAATCCCTCCAAAATACCACATTAAGACACCAAGACCTCGAGGAACACCAGAGAAAAAAACATGCTGTGATTTGGTTTAAAACACTTTTGACATTTCTGCAAGAATTGCATTTTTTGGCGATTGCATAGTGAGCACTTCTGTTGTCTGTAAAAGGGAGACTCGTGGGTACCCAGAGAACCCATTTTCATTCACATATCTGGAGGTCAGAGGTCAAGGCACCCCTTTAAAAATGGCCATGCCAGTTTTTTCTCGCCAAACTGAAACTTCATAGCGTTACTTAGCGATCTTCCCAATAAGCTAGTATGACATGGTTGGTACCAGTGGATTCTTTAAGTTTCTCTAGTTTCATATGATACCGGTATCTCCCCTCCAGCTCTCTGGCTTGAAAACTCAGCCCGCAATAACCTCCGAAAGACAGAATAGCAGCCGGGCCCGCCGGCGGGCCGTCTGAGTTTTAAGGGGTCAGTCGAAAAGTAAATACGACTCAGAATCTGACCAAGCATTTGGTGTCAGTTTATAATAATAAACTTTATTTACACAGCAAAACAAAGTTTGTTTGATATGAATCAGGATTAAAACATTTCAGGACGGCAGTGAGACAAATAAAATCAGACACTTGAAGTAATACACAAATAAAATACCCAACAATAATATAAATAATATTAAAACGATGATTTATGATGCTGGATGTTATTTGATACTGTTTGATAGAAACACAACTAGAACTGAAACAACCCAGGTTGTTTATGTTTTGGTTGATTTTGACCAACTGTGTGTTTGTTGCTGTTGTAGTGCTCAGCGAAAAACTGCCGGACTGCCTTCCACGTGACGTGCGGCCTCCACGCCAGCCTCGAAATGAACACCATCCTCTCAGAGGACGACGAGGTCAAGTTCAAGTCCTACTGCCCCAAACACTCTGGGCTCGAGGGCGCCGAGTCCAGGGACCGAGACTCGGGAGGCGAGGAGGAGAAGGAGAGCGCCGGCAGAGACAAGAAGGGCAAGAGGAGAGGCAGGGTGAGATGGGAGGAAGACGCCGCCTCCTCCTCCTCGTCCCCCTACGTGGCTCCTCAGCTCCTCGACAGAGCACCCGGCGACCTGGAGGTGCTCACCAGCCGCCAGCAGGAGAAGAGAGTCAGCCTCCGCAAGCTGAAGCTGCAGGAGATGGAGGAGGAGTTCTACCAGTTTGTGGAGGTGGAGGAAGTGGCCACTCACCTGAAGGTGCAGCCGGAGGTGGTGGACTTCCTGTTCCAGTACTGGAAGCTGAAGCGCAAAGCCAACTTCAACCAGCCGCTCCTCACGCCCAAGAAGGACGAGGAGGACAGCCTGGCACGCCGCGAGCACGAGGTGCTGCTGAGACGCCTGCAGCTCTTCACGCACCTGCGACAGGACCTGGAGAGGGTAGGTTTCCACTTCCCCAAAGTTCACAGGAGAGCAGAGACCAGGAGGAGGGACAGAGACAGAAAAGGGAAAAAATAATTAAAATAAATGCTGAGTGCAGAGGAAAAGTTTGCTTCTTTGTAGATAAGATTCACATTTTACAGCAGCAGAAGAGAGACAGAGAGAGAGACAGGATAGAGGTAGGAAACAAAGACATAACAAATAAAATACATTAAGTAAAGGATGTACAGATTACAATCCCTTAGAACTCTGGACTTATTTAATAAAACAACAGTGTTGAGATCGTATTACTGAGGAAGAGCCGCTTTCTCCTGCAGATAAGACAGGAAGCAGTCACGTTAAAATCCAGAAAAATAATCCTACGGTCCATTTCTAAGTGATCCGAGGCCGTCAGGAAGCCTCCAATCGTTCTTTTAGGTTTAGAAAGGGACGTTTTGTGTTGTTGTGCAGGTTGCTAAAAGCCAGTTTTTAATGCTCAGATCATAGAAATAGAATATAGAAGTAGAAGAGACATGCCCATTCAAATCGATGTAGCAGGATGGTCAGAGCGGCGGGCATTTTTTTTATGTGTACCGTTGACATAGCGACCGTCATAGCGGGCTGACTCCTGCTTAAACTCAGCCGACTTGCGGCAGGTTGCGGACTCGAGGAGGTTTTGCAGTAACAACGAAAAAAATGAGCAGCAGAGTCGTAACGTTATGAAGCACATAGAACACGTAAATGAGTTAAATTGAACAACTTCATGCTTCGTCCACTCACTCTTGTCACAGCGTAGGAAAGCACAGTGCTATCGCCAGAAGAGTGACAACTTTGTTCTGTTTGTTTCCTGTAACCAGTGTGGCATCGGAGCATGGGGGAATTGGCAAGCAAACAGCTGGCTGGTTAGCTCTCGGGCTGGTTCTGCCAGGCTTTGGTGCTGCACTGATTACAGAGAATGAGCCAGCAGCGGGCTGGTGGCCATCAGCAGCGCCGGGTCTAAACGTCCCTCCGCCTGGGGACAATCTAACTAGCTAACTAGCCAGCCAGCTGTCTCTGGGTCCTGCGTTCGTTCCCTTACCGGCAGGCTGCGACCACACACTTGATTTCATTTTTATGGCTCCGATTTTGCAGCCTGGTTAGAAAATGAAACAACTGCTATTAATAATAATAATAATAATAATAATAATAATAATAATAATAATAATAAGACTTGTGGGTCAACATTTAATCAATTCTAAACATCGCAGTCCAGTAGTGCAACTCCGTTCGCCCTGTTGAAGTATAGTGACTTGTTACTGAAGTGTAGCTATAGTGTATGTACTCTTTAACTGCTTGTTTAAGATATTCACTTTACGTGGATATAAAACAGAGAAAAGTCTCAAATCTGCACATTTGGGAAGCTGGAATCAGTTTAAGTCGTCGTTCCGGCGTTAGGAGGTTGTTGATCTAAGTTCATGATGATCTGTCTAAAGACGCTGCTGTTGTTGGTCCTCAGGTCCGTAACCTGACCTACATGGTGACCCGGAGGGAGAAGATGAAGCGCTCGATGTGGAGAGTCGAGGAGCAGATCTTCCAGCACCAAGTTCGACTACTCGACCAGGAGCTGCTCACGGGTGAGTCAGCAAAACAGGATTTCATCAAAGCTCCACAAATCACATCAACTTTATACAGCAATAATATTTAATATATTTGTGGTTAAAAAAAAAAGTAATAGATGCAATTTTAATAATCTCACCAAAAATCAGCCAATTCTGTAAAAACATGTAAATATACAATGTATTTTATTAATTTTTAAGTTCACAAAACAACATTCAAGGTCATGTTGTAACCTCTAAAGCGAGCTGGCGGGTAGTGATTGTCAGTGATATTTTACCGTAGCAGTGGTGGAAAGTAAATAAGTCCATTTACTCAAGTACTTGTACTTAAGTATTTAAATGTTATGCTACTTTATGCTTCTACTCCACTACATCTCAGAGTAATATTGTAAATTTGTTCACTGCACTGCATTCATTTAAGACGTTTAGTTACTAGTTTAATTTAAAATTTTTAAGATTTTAAACACGAAACATCCAATGAGTTAATAAAATATGATCTATTGTTACAAGTTAAACTTCTAAAAATATATGAAATAGTTAAAAATTAGCTCCACCTTGACCTATGACAACATTAACGCTGTCATATCAATACATCAATAAGAATGATCCAGTAGTATAACACTGATAATAGCCGCTCTGCATT
>CAKAOH010029529.1:0-13201 GCA_916701665.1 Sebastiscus tertius | reverse complement strand
CCGTCGCCATCTTGGTTTTTATCCGTCGCCATCTTGGTTTTTGTCCGTCGCCATCTTGGTTTTTAGCTGTCGCCATCTTGGTTTTTGGCCGTCGCCATCTTGGTTTTTATCCGTCGCCATCTTGGTTTTTGTCCGTCGCCATCTTGGTTTTTAGCCGTCGCCATCTTGGTTTTTGTCCGTCGCCATCTTGGTTTTTAGCCGTCGCCATCTTGGTTTTTGTCCGTCATGAGGCTGCATTAATTTAAGGTACTGCATTTAGCATAAAAAATTGACTATGACTTGCCCCAAACTGCATGTGATGATCATAAAGTGGGCATGTCTGTAAAGGGGAGACTCGTGGGTACCCAGAGAACCCATTTACATTCACTGGTCTGGAGGTCAGAGGTCAAGGGATGACCTGGTTGGTACCGATGGATTCACCAGGTTTTATAGTTTCATATGATACCAGTATCTTCCCTCTAGCTTTAAGACTGAGCCGCTACAACCTTCAAACATCGATTGTGTTAATACGTTAAAGGAATTAGTGGCGTTAAAACGATTGTGCGTTAACGTGTTATTAACGCGTTAACTTTGCCAGCCCTAGTATTAGTGTGTAGTGCCGCCGCCACAGATCAGAGCTTGTTAAGCAACAAAGGATGTGACGCCTCTTTTAGTCCACCTCCATGTGCGGCGTGCTAGACCTGCGTCCTGAAGGTAAAAGTACATATTGTTCAGGCCTTAGGGGGTGCAGTGGATCTGCTCTGATCTAGTGAGGTACTGGTCCGTCATGTTAGTAATCCTGCACATTAACCAGATCACTATAACCTCCAGTGTCTGTTGTTCTGGAAACACGGTGTTAAATTATACAAGTGTTCTTGATTTTCTGTCCACTCTGAGGCACTTTGCAGATACAGGGTTTTCCCTCCGGTGACATTCAAATGCACATTAACACCAGCACACACACCTGAATAAACATTCATCCCCAGCTTCCACATTTTGTTCATCTCGCCACAATATGGGAACATGAAAGGCTGCTTGTGTATTCCTTCAGGAGCGGAGGTTTCTGCTGCAGACGGCGTGTGCGTTTGACATTAGCGGCGTTACTGAGGGCGCTCAGCGGCGGCTCTCCTCGCCCGCTCTGCAATGCTAAGCAGCCTCAGTCAGGTGTATCGCTGCAGAGCGAAGGTTGACTTCTAACACACGATGTGAGCGCTGTGTTAAGAGCAAGAACATGTCTGCCCTGCAGAAACACGCCGATCCCACCTGCACTGAAATATTCACACCGCATCATGGGAGATAGCATTTCCTTTTGTTGTTGTCCTCTTCTTTCTTGTGATTCTGTTAGCATGCAGATTATTCCCTCACCCCGGGGCTCGTCTTTCTCCTAAGCTTTGGATGAAAAACATTACTTAACCAGCATTAAATAATGCTGTGTGAGTCTGCATGCGGAGAAGAAGAAGAAGAAGTAGTGGTAGTAGTGAGCGCTCAGCATGTTAACGACTCGGTCTGGAGAGTTCCAGAACTTCTGGAGACCCTGCTTGAACTTTATCACCTTAACTGCACTAAAGTGAACAAAAACAAGTGTAAGTCCTCGCTGCCGACCCTGAAAGCCTGCTACGCCCCTCACAGGACAGAAGTGATGGTGGTGGTGATGGATGGAGAGAAAAAAACAAGTATACTGTCACAGACACATCGATACACCGCCACAGATCCGACTCCAATTCTGTGTGAAATTCATCAACAATTGATGCGGCTGTCAAAAAACAATCTCTCCAAGTAACACGCTTTGAGTCGTTTCTGAAGACAATTTCCACACTGAAAGAAATGTTGGACTCTGTGTCCACCGCCGCCTGAAAGCTTTACATCACAATATCAACCAGCACCCCGGTCGCACTAGTCGCAATGTTGTGTACATATTAGGGGTGCAGGTTTTTGGACGTCGCCACTTGGTTTTTGGCTGTCGCCACTTGGTTTATGGACGTCGCCACTTGGTTTATGGACGTCGCCACTTGGTTTATGGACGTCACCACTTGGTTTTTGGACGTCGCCACTTGGTTTTTGGCTGTCGCCATTTGGTTTTTGGACGTCACCACTTGGTTTATGGACGTCGCCACTTGGTTTATGGACGTCACCACTTGGTTTTTGGACATCGACACTTGGTTTTTGGCTGTCGCCACTTGGTTTTTGGACGTCACCACTTGGTTTATGGACGTCGCCACTTGGTTTATGGACGTCACCACTTGGTTTTTGGACATCGACACTTGGTTTTTGGCTGTCGCCACTTGGTTTTCGGACGTCGCCACTTGGTTTTCGGACGTCGCCACTTGGTTTTCGGACGTCGCCATTTGGTTTTTGGACGTCACCACTTGGTTTTCGGACGTAATGATGGCCTATAAAATTGCTCCTTAATATAATTTTCATCATTTTAATGATCAATCCTGAACGTGTTGCTGTTCGTACAGGTGAGGGGAAGAAATACGACCCACAAAGTCCAGTTTGAGAGTTTAAAGGTTTATCAAATGCCAAAAGTTCAAAATATTATGAGAGGATTTCAAACTCTGAAAAGTTCATTTTATTCTCAATCTGGACAATGAACGGGCGAACATGACCACATGCTCCACAACGTCTTGTGGTATAGTGAGTGTTTTTGTAGCAGCATCGGTCTCCGGTGAGTGCACAGCAACAACACTGAACACTAAAAGGAAGGAACCATGCAGGTCACTGACGTCCGGTCAGTGTGTGAACAGGAAGTGCTGAGGAAGGAAGGTCGCTGATGTTTCCTGTGAATCAGGTCAACAAGTTTGTCTTTGAACTTTAAAAGCAGCTGCTGTTCATCTGCCTGCAACACTCAGAGGCTTTCAGGTGACTCATCCCTGACCCGGCTAATGAGTCCACTCACACTTCGAGGAAGACTGTGTGCATGTTACAACACACACTACTACCTAGAAAATCTATTCCTAGCGAGGCGACGTTGCGCTACACCACAGATTCATGAGTGTATTTTCCCAGAATTTCCTCTTGATCCCAGTAATCGCTGCAGGTTTAAAACAGGCTTAACAACACCGGCCTTAAGTACATTTTCAAACGGCGAGGATGTGATGTAACCGCCTCTCGTCGAGCCGTAATCCAGCGCGATGAGCCAAACAAGACCGAGGCCTTGAAGATGGTTTTCTTTTTTATATTAAAGGGTGTTTTATTGGATAAGTATTTGCAGTGATTTGGGAGGAGATTGGGCAGAGGCGGAGGTCGGGCTCTGTGATTGGACGATCAAAAACGAAGAGGATTAAACCGGGATGAAGGTGATCAAAGGTGATTTCTGCGGCGCTCAGCGGCCGAGAGCTCGAGAGGTCGGGGAACAGAAAGAAATCATTCACAACCAGACAGCAGCCAACACACAGCGAGAAGAGATCAGATTTCAGGTCAGCCATAAAAAGTTTCTAGAAGTATCTCTACACTATGTGCAGGTTGTGAACATCAATGGAAAGCTGCTATAAAGGCGTAGGTTGGATTCAAATAGAGGAAACATGAGCACAGTGTGGAACACAAGGCTGAAGTCCAGCAGCAGCTGATTGGACGTTTGATCGGACTGTAAAATACCAGAATATTTTGGGTTTTGGGTAGTTTTTATGGACAAAAGAAACGACTTGATCGACTGGGGCGCTGGGAAATTGTGATGTGATTGTTTCCTATTTCCTCATCTTCTACAGTCCAGCGTAGAGATGCACCGAATGCACAATTCTGGGCCGATACAGATACCGATGTTTTTGTTTATTTTGTTTTTGCTGTCATTTATTCTCCGTCTGTTCCGGGAAAAAAAGACCTCTTCATTATAACAATAAGTGAGCTGTTTCAAAGTCATCCAGCATTTCATTACACTGTCTTTAAATGAGCACATTTATGAAACAACCTGTAATATAACCTCCTTTCACGTGAAATATTCATATTTTAAATAACTCCATAAGTCTTTTCAGCTGTTATACGACTACCTGCTCAGTGAACAATGTTTCAGTACAGCCCAACAAAAATATTAGTTTAGTGAAACATAAATTAAATGTAAAAGCAATTAAAAACATACAGTAAGCAGTCTTTCCTTTACTGGGGCGGGTCGTCCATATACTCACGGCGATCCATTTCAGCATTTTTAATCTTTATATTTTTATCCGTCTGAGAGAACGACGCCATCCGTGATCAGTTAACTAGTGGACGAGTAGCAGCAGAACGCCGCTGGGGAGCGGATGGAGAGCTTTGCTCTGCTGGTGCAGCAGAACGCCTCCGCCTCGCCACCCAAGATGTCCGGGCTGGGCGGAGCCACGGCACGGCGGAGCCACGGCACGGCGGAGCCACGGCACGTAAATGTTTTCTTAATGCTATCTGTAGAGGACACTATACTTTAAAAGCTGATTGGATTTGTTCGGGTTTGTTGGTTGAAGATATCGTGTAACTGAGGTAGGCGCCACTTCTAAAGGTTATAAAAGAAAGAGATGGTGATGACACGCTGCCAAACAGAAACATGGACGACACTAATGTGAGAAGAAATACCGTAGCTAGATAGTCCGTCAGACGCAGCCTCTGGACCACCAGAGAAGACCCAGCTGATTTATCTTATTTATTAGATATTACATCATTAAAATGTGTACTTTGTGCCCCAGCCATCCACGCGCCAAACCGCCAACAAACAAAACCCTAAAATGCATCAAGAGGGACGTACAGTATCTCTGTAGGAGAGACTGTTCAATACTTCACCACCAACATCCCTCTGGATTATTAATCCTGAGAGACGGACGCTGAGGAGGGCTGTCACGCTGAAGAGGACAACACAAACATTGATAATGACGCTAATGTAATGAGTGTGTGTGTGTGTGTGTGTGTGTGTGTGTGTGTGTGTGTGTGTGTGTGTGTGTGTGTGTGTGCAGGGCACCCAAAATAAAGATGGCGGGCAGTAAAAAATCAGCAGCTCTTAAATCCGTCACTCCGTTTTACGGCCTCCTCGACTTTTACGGCCGCGCTGATGGAAAGACGGGGCGCCGAAGATTGCCTTCATGATTGGCTGCAGCTGCACTACACATACACACACACATACATACACACACAACACACACACACACGACTTCCTCCAACCGCCATCATCACGCCATCGGAGGTTGTTAAAGAAAAAAAATCAAGCAGAAAAATAATAAAATGGAGATTGCCAGACAGAAGGTTGAACATGAATAAGTCACGGAAACTGCAGATTCATTACTGCGCACACACACACACACACACACACACACACACACACACACCAGCAGGACGTCAACTACATACAAACACAACATCAGAGAAATGTACACACACACACTCAAACAGCCACATACATAAAGATGTGATTACTGATGCAGGGACTCCGTCAACCTGCCTGTAGCGCGCACGCGCACACACACACACACACACACACACACACACACACACACACACACACCTCCATCATTACTGTATCAGTCTCTAATCTAACCACGTCTCGTCTTTGCTGTTACATCGTCACGTCATCAGGACAGAAACACACTTCCTGCCTGCCTCCGTCCTGAGTTAATCAGCCTCTTAACATATTTTAACATTTAATATATGTATATAATAGTTGCTAAAACAAAAAACAGAGTTAATATTCATATTTAAAATGGATAACAAATTGATTTCTCCTCAACAGAAATGTAGAAATGACGGTAGAGGATGTCTTAATTACATCTCACTCAGTCTTCCTCCCTCTAGTGTTTAAAATGTGAAACTGCAACCAGAACTATTATTCCTTTATTTCACAGTTCCAGACAACCCTGAGTGTAACATGAACAATCTGATAGAAACTTCTCCAAAGTCGTATCAGTCCTGTCTTTGAGAACGACATCTTTGCATTTTAACTCTGAGCAGCGAACAGCGCTGACGGCCAACAGACGCGGAGGTGAAAGCTGAACAAAATCAATGTCAGGCGCACAGGAGGAAAACTGTTGAGCATGTTTTCATCGTTACTGAACACAGAGCAGCGACAACAACAGCCGTCTAAATGTAAATCTCAGACAGCGTGCTCACGTGTTGTCTCACACACGTGTTCATGTATTTCACACCAGAGCAGGAAAATAAACAATAACACAAAGTCCACATGGATCAATAACTCAAATATCTAAAGTCATATTATCTAAAACAGCACTCATCGTTCAGTAAATACAAAATAGACACATTTAGAAAACGTGGAAGAAATGACCTCTGCTGCTGCTTTGTTCATGTTGGTGAAGTCCCAGATATGTCAGAAAACCAAACGCCGTCGTGTCTGGGTTCATAACGTCACCCGGCGGCGAGCTCCAACCGGCTGATCCAGCGGCGACGCTCCAACCGGCCGATCCAGCGGCAGCACAAACACAGGAAACATCGAGAAGATCAGAAAACCAGCTTCCTCGCCTTCGGCTGCATCTTCATGTCGCTTCAAACTCCTCAAGGTGTCGGTCCGATTCAGCTCAGCTCTGGGTTTTTGTCCCTCGCTGTCATGATGTCTCTGTCACAGTTAAAACATACATCACTTTACTTTTCATTTCTTTTATGAAGCTTCACTGGTTCAAGGTTCTTTATTTGTCATTTACCAATTCAAGCAAAGCAGTCGTTGGTCTCAGGTTCCTTCAACAGTGCTCATAAAATATATATATATATAAAAGGGGAAGTAAGGCATGAAATAATGCCGTTTCAATCAAAATAAACATAAGTAAATGTTGAAGACAGTATTTCAGATGGGAAAACATGTTTGTCCATAGTTAATCATGATTAATCGCAAATTAATCACACATGTAACTGTTCAAAATGTACCTAAAAGTGAATAAATGTCATAAAATACAGCAAAAATAACATTAAAAATAAATGTAGCCATTAATTAATTAATGGATAAAATGCGACATTAATTAATATTTCTGTTTTAATTTGCTTCATTTATTTATCTTTGTATTAATTCCCTTATTCATTTAGTCTTCTGTGTAATTTTCCCTTTTTTATTCATTTATGTATTCATTTTTATCCATTTTTAAATTTATACTTAATTTATTTATCTTTGCTTTGATACTTATTTATTTATATATTTTTGCATTCACTTTATATTTATTTTTAAATGTATGTATTTATGTATTTATTAATTTATGCATGACTTTCACTTTGAATTTCACCCCTTATTCATTTCCCCAAACTCATTTATTTCTGTCTTCTTTCCTTTACATATTTTGTTTTTACACATTACGAAACGGAAAATATATAAAACGGAAAATTAAACACAACAGTTATTTATTTATTCATTTATTTTTTATTTCAGATGGTTCCGTCCTCCTCAGTAGTACGGTGAATATGGATATTGTTTCTATGTTTGCTGCTACCTGTTGCTGTATTTATTTATTCATTTATTTATTCATTTATTTATTTATTCATTTAGTTATTTATTTATCAAATCATTTTATTTATTTATTTATTAATTTATTTATTTATTCATCAAATCATTTTATTTATTTATTTATTAATTTATTTATTTATTTATCAAATCATTTTATTTATTTATTAATTTATTTATTTATTTATCAAATCATTTTATTTATTTATTTATTTATTAATTTATTTTAGCAGGTTCCGTCCTCAATAGAATCCGAATTAACCCTTTAAAAGTCACACAATAACACAAACTAACCGATCGATCGAACCGATCGGTAACTCCTGTGTTCTGAGAGGTCAAATTACAGGTTATTTCAACGGAGTCCGGCGGCTTTAAGAGAGCACAGATAACAGAAAGAGCTGTCTGACAGCGAGGTGAAGAGGAGAAAATATTCTAAATACAGCGTACACTTGAACTGATATTGATTGATTTAGGTGTCTAATATGTGTTTTGTTGATGCCTCCGTCCACAGCAGTACATCGCTTTGCTCCAAACTCCATCACCTGTAGGTAACACACTGACTGTGGAGAAGTAGCTCAGACAGCCACACTGAGAAACACCTGAACTGTCCCTTTAGATGCACTTTGAGAGACATTATGCAGACGGCTTAAAGTGGCTGCCGATGAAAAGTGTTGATATTTCTCCCACGTTTGCTTGAGAGGATGATTGCAGGTTATATTTCAGGGGAAAGCTGTTTTCATTCACTTCTGCTTTATTTCAAATCTCCAGATGTGTGATTAAGTTGCCGAATCGATGTTTCCTTCCTGCTCAGCGGCTAATTACCAATCAAAGCAGATTTAAAGAGACTGGAAGCTCTTTCTACCTCCTGTCTTAATTATGTGTGCGTGTGCTGATAAGAGATGAATAAGTCATCCTCTGGTGGAGTGTTTTAAACTACGCTCATGCATCATGCTGTCGCTGCGGGGAGGAAAGACTTCATAACTCCAGATTGGTGATTTACCAAACTGCTCTGGAGATCACAGCCAGATCAACTGAAGGCTTCACGTCTGAGTTCATGTTAATCATTCGTGTCACATCACGTTGAGACGGCGTTTCTGTTCCTGAAAACTGGACTTTTGGAGATCTTCCTGCCAAACAGCAGCCACACGTTTCTAAACGATTAGTCGATTAATCGATCATTCCATCGACAGGAAAAGAAATAGCAACTATTTTGATGATAGTTCAAAATTAAGTAATAAGATTAAAAAAAAATAACAATAAAATAACAATAAATAAATTAAATTAAATTTAAAAAAGCCAGCAAACACATAATTAATAAAATAAAACATACAGATTAATTAATTTAACATTTAACAAATATAAACAAATGTGTGGATGTTCAAGTATTTAGGCTTATTTACCATCAGTTATTAACACTATACATTCTAGCGAGCTTAATGAGCGGTTCCTGGGGTTCGCTAGTCATGACGAATAAAATTACAGTTTTTGGGAATGGTCTTAAGCCCTTTCAAAATAAGATTCAAAATAAATGTAAACTTAATTTGTTTACCTTTCTCTTGCTTATTGGGTCGTCCCTGTTATGCAGCAACATTTCTGCAGCATTACCTCATATTTTCTTTGAAATGTGTCAAATGTTTATAACAAATGGCTTCAATTCTACATTAAAGGGACTGTTGGTAACTTTTTACACGTATAAGTCTACCGGGTCAGGATCCCATGCGCGCTCGCGTGTGGCTACGCTGTTCAGACCGCTCCTCCGCCTTCACTCACACAGCGCGCTCCTCTCTCTCTCTCTCTCTCTCTCCTCCTCTCCCGTGCATGCTGCTCACTCCACCCTGCAGCAGAGTTAGTTTAGCTCTGAGACTATCTAGTGAATGTTCAGTGGACGTTTGGTCAGAAATAACTGCTGCAGCTCCTCCAGACCAGCAGAGGTTTCCCGTGTCTCCTGAAGTGACGGGGCTCCGCGGAGAGAAACGTTATAATATAGCTGAACTCCAGAGTGATGTTGTGCTTTTAGCTGACGTGTGTCTCCTCACTGTGTTGAGTGATGCTCCTTCATGTCTATGTAGAGCGAGCACAAGGCCAGCAACAGGACGCTGACTTTAGTTGACTTAACGGACACATGAAGCTGCTAACAACACATTAGGATTCTGACTGACAGTCCCTTTGAGGTCCTCTTTATTACAGAAACAATGAAAAATGCACATTAAATACACTTTTTGTGCTTGATTTTACCACATCCCCAGTGCAAAGTAATCAACATCAAGAAAGAACTATAAGCACACACACACGCACACGCGCACACACACACACACACAGAGAGATACAGAGGCCTCAGTTGATCCCCACCAGATGGAGGCTGGAAATTAACCTGCTTTGCCGCCAAGGTGATATTTCAACTGACAGGTAACAGTCGACTAGCGGGACTGCCAGTGTGTGTGTGTGTGTGTGTGTGTGTGTGTGTGTGTGTGTGTGTGTGCGTCCTCCTTCACTGGTTCATCTTCACACTTTCTGCTTCTAATCCACGTGAGCATCTGCTGAAGAGACTCTTTAAAGGAACAATACACCACGTTTCTTCTGTTCGGCGCAGTCCATCACGGTGAAGGTTCATTAGTGTGTGATGACAATCAGGACATTTCCAAAGACGGTGGAAGACGGTGCTTCAGTCTGGTAACCCCTTAACATCCAGTTATTACACTTTATTTGCCCTTAACCCTCTGAGACCCACAATAGAGCCGTTTTAGTCTTCTTCAGGGGGTCCGGGGGGTCTTTAGGGGAGACAGCAGGTCAACAGTAGATGTCACATAGAAGTGGTGTTCATCATCTGAAAGATGGAAACCTGGGGATTAATCTGAGATGCTGCTCGGCTCTGTGTGTCGAGCTGTTCTAGTCATAATTAAAGAGGAGACAATAACACATTTAAACTGCATGTGATGATCATAAAGTGGGCATGTCTGTAAAGGGGAGACTCGTGGTACCCAGAGAACCCATTCACAGGTCAAGGGACCATGACAGTTTTTCCTCGCCAACATTTAGGGATTCTTTCTAAGTTTAGCTAAAAAAAGACAAAACTTTATCTTCCACTGAGACGTGTTTTCAGAGTTCAGATGAGCCGCCGTGTTTTCTCTCCCGCTGGAGCCTTTCTGTTGTTGTTTATTATTCTTATCTTCTTCTTTTCTTTTTTTTGTTTTCTTCTTTTTATTTTCTACTTTCCAAGTCAGGTGCAGAGAAAGGTAAAACTAAAGTTTAAAAACTGTAAAAAGGAAACATCCTCCGTGTCCTTCACTGATTCATCTACACACAGCTTTGGTCCCATCACAATAAGAGCACTGGTGCAGCCCTCATCCCTATTCCCAAATCTGTTACACACACTCAGTCCCTCTTGTTGCAGTTACATCAGCTCAGTTAAACCCCATCACACACTCTGACACACTATCCACACTCCCTATGGAACACACACACACACACACACACACACACACACACACAGCCAGTGGAAAAACTGCAGCGACAAATCCATGTGAACATCTGCTGGAGGAAGGACTCGTTAATTTACAGCATCCGGACTTCTTTTTTACTTCATAATAAAGTGTGTTTACTCACTTTTATCTCAGATTTCATTCAGTAGTTTTCATTATTTACACGGCTTTGTTGAATACTCGATTCTGATTGGACAATCACGGCGTTCTATGGTCTGTAATTCATGTATAACAGACCGTTGCTATGTCTAACAGACCGTTGCTATGTATAACAGACCGTTGCTATGTATAACAGACCGTTGCTATGGACACAGTTGTGATGTCGGACTCTGGAGGACCGTTATTGTGTTAAATAACTGATGTCTTCAGTCAGTAGCCGTGTAATAAGCGGGATAATGTACAGCTAGCGGGTCATTGTTGTGAAATAAACCCCTTCAGGCCTCACTTGATTGTTTTTATGTCCTTGCCGCCACCTCGACGTCCCTGCAGGGAGAGTTTATCTCGTGTGTAATCTTGTTTTATCTGATCTGTTTTTCGCCCTCAGTGACTCACAATAAGCACAACGAGACAGTAACCGCTCAGATCGGCAGGAAGCAGGTCACAGCTCAGCGGTGCAGACTTCAGAGAACAGAAATAGTAAAAGAAAGTCCAGCTGTTCCAGGGGCTGAAGATGTGCTGCACGTTAACGTATTTAAATGAGTTATTCTCTCTGGTATTCACAAAGCCAGCGTGCCTTCACTGACCGCTGCTCTTCAGCCCGTGTGTAACGTTGCCAATGATCAAGTCAGTAATTGTGTTTCCTTCAAAAAGTATTTGGCAACAACAACACTGTTAGCATATAAATGTTATTTGTCCCGTTTAACTCCGAGAGAAGTGCTTGATGATATTAAGATGTGTTTTTTTTGGCACCAAAGTGTCTGCACTGAAGTGACATTTTACAACAAGGGCAGTAAATTGATCCGGCACGACCAGCCGGACATCCTACAGAGGATCCCGCTTCTATAACAACTCCAATATTTATATAAAGGAGGGATTAACATGCTGTTTACTGCCTCCATAAATACCACTTCAAACTATTGAACACTCACTGATGAGACATCGCAGCTCCCTCCGGGGTCTGAGGGAAAGTCTGAAGCTCCACAGTGCTCCTAGAATTTCATCTGATGTACTTTTGTTAAAATTTCTTTTATTTAATTCTCAATGATCTCGTACTACAGACCCACCGGCTGAAAAACAAACTTTAATGTTATAAAATAAATTAATGAAGTCTGTTTGAAGAGAAACAGGAACTACACGGTGATCAGGGTCATCAGTCAATAAAATAGATGACTAGAATATAGAATATCCAGTTGTGTTGACATTGCAATATTTGTTTTAAAGTTATTACACTCTTATCAAGTCCCTTTAAATTGTGTATTTCTAAATGGTCCGACTGGTGTAACATCAGTGTCTCCTGCAGGTATATAAATAGTGAAGTTGTGAGAGTGAGACAGACTGAAGGAGAAGCAGCAGATTGTTTCCTCTGAAGCCACAGAGACTCTTCACTTCGACCTGCAGGTGAGTTCAGACAGGTGAGCGTCCAACCAGGAGACGTCACAGTAACATCGGTAGGGTGCGTCCCTGTCTGTAAGGTCATGTTAATGTCTGAACGCTGTTCCGGTCGGATCGTCTTTGGTGAAAAGAGTTTGGTGAGTTTACTGCCTGAACAGGTTTTAATTCAATCTTATTGTATTTTCAGAGCATCAGACAGATCCACATCATCTCAGCAGAAATCTGACGATGAAGGTGAGTTAGTGAACTGATCTTTAACAGGTCTGACCCTGAGAAGAGGCTTGTGACATCGGCGGATTAGATGGTTGATACACAGCGTCAGTTAGCTCCACCTGTCCTCTCTGACCGCTGACTTTGTCCACTAGAGGCCAAACTGTTAATTCAAACCTGACAACGTCTCCTCTGTCCCAGGTGGTATCAGTCGTCCTCGTCCTCCTGGCTCCACTGGTGACCAGCAGCAACAGGCTCGTCCTCCCTCTGGACTGCAGCGACATCTACAATCATGACCACAGCCGGCCCAGCGGAGTGTACACCATCTATCCCATCGGATCCACGTCTGCTGTCCAGGTACACTCCATCCTCTCTGGGACGCAGGTCCACCTTTACCTGATAGAAGAGTTCAGCAGGTGGAGACAGTGAGGTCATCTAGTAGTAGTTGTAGTAGTAGTAGTAGTAGTAGTAGTAGTAGTAGTAGTAGTAGCAGTAGTAGTAGTAGTAGCAGTAGTAGTAGTAGCAGTAGTAGTAGTAGTAGTAGTAGTAGTAGTAGCAGTAGTAGTAGTAGCAGTAGTAGTAGTAGTAGCAG
>CAKAOH010029527.1:0-17230 GCA_916701665.1 Sebastiscus tertius | reverse complement strand
TCTGTACCACACACACACACACACACACACACACACACACACACACACACACACACACACACACACACACACACACACACACACACACATATAGGAAACAGATCGGTGATGGGAGTGAAGCCATAACCTTCCCCTCCCTACCCACAATCCCTCTGGGGACTGCCCTCGCCAGCTGCTGCTGCTGCCTCCCTGACTGAGAGCCCGACACACACACACACACACACACACACACACACACACACACACACACACACACACACACACACACACACACACACACACACACACACACACACACGCACACAGAGTGTAAATTAGAGAGAGACAAAATGAGAGAGAAACATGGGAAGAATGGATTCGAGAGAGAGAGAGAGAGAGAGAGAGAGAGAGAGAGAGAGAGAGAGAGAGGTGAATGAGCGCCAGAATCATGGAGGCGTTTCCCGTTTGATTAGAGCAGATTTCTCTGTTGGATTGTAGTGATTATGGAGGGTGACAGAGCCAGGTGACTGAGACATGCCAGCCGTCTCACACACACACACACACACACACACACACACACACACACACACACACACACACACACTAATAAATGTGTTCATGACACTGTAACACACACACACACACACACCTCTGCAGACTTGTTAATGTGAACACGACACACATGTGTTTCACATCCAGCCTGCAGCCTCGGTGGGGTTTCTGGGGTTTCTGTGACAGCAGAATGAAAACAAGGAGACATGACGCAACACAAAACCAATCAGAACACAAAGACAACCCCAATCAAATGATCTGGAAACACACGGGGACAATGAGACGCAGACCGGCATGTAAATAAATGTTAGAAAACATAGAAGCTAAAATGACAAGTTGATTTAAAATGATAGAAGATTGTAGACTAGCAAGTCCCCTGTTCTGAGAGGTTTAATTACTGGTTTTATGAATGGAGTCTGGTGGCTTTGAGGTTCCCCGTCAGAAAGGGCGCTCTGATGGCGAGGTTAAGTGGTGAAAATATTCTAAATATAGCGTACACTTAATCCGATTTTGATTTATTTAGGTGTCTAAAATCCGTTTTTCTGCTGCTCCCGTCCAGAGCCGCTTCACCTCGCTGTCAGACAGCCCTTTCTGACGGGGAACTGAAGCCGCTATAGCGCTCTCTTCAAAGCCACCAGACTCCATTCACAAAAACAGTCATTTGAGCTCATAGTAGTAGACATACAACCCCACTTCACTTTGCTTTTTGCTAACGCCTAAGTAGGCGGTGTTTCCAAAACAGATGGACCCGCCTTTTAATTGTCCACATGGAGAAATGGACTCCACCAAAGTTAAACAAAACTATTTAGGTACATCAAAATAATGGGAGCAGCCAATCACATCCACACAACGCCTGTAAACGCTCTCCTCTCATTGGCTCCTCTCAAGTCGTGTTTCTGTTATTTTGTCCACCTGATGGAAACCAGAGGAGGCTGCAGCTACTGAACAAACAGCTAATCCACAAAAAAAAGGAGGGAAAGAGGGGATGAAAAGGAAAAAGAAAAGAAGAGGGAGAAAAGGAAGTGGAGAGGAAACGCCAAAATAAAAGCGTCTTGGAGAGAAACAGAGAGAAGAAAAGAGAAAATCCCCTGTCTTCTTCTCTGTGACAGTAAAACCATTAATCCACATGCTCACAACCTTATAATGAAATTATTCTACAGAATCCGCTTTCACCGCGCACGCATGTGTGTGTGTGTGTGTGTGTGTGTGTGTGTGTGTGTGTGTGTGTGTGTGTGTGTGTGTGTGCAGATTAATTTGGCGGGGGGTGAGGATTCGCTCTATCCTGCGTCTGGAGAGGAGGGAAGGTTTTTACATCTCAACCCTCCCTGTTCAGCTCAGCGGTAGTAACACACACCCACACACACACATCAATAAATATGCAGTTACACACAGCAGCAACGTGCACAGTTACACACACAGCAACGTGCACGCACTCAGTCAGAAACAAACAGACAGAACAAAGCGACAGAAGGACGGAGAAATAATCTGATCGTCTTTTCATCGTCTCCGTTTGTTCAATTGTCACTTTGGCTTTCTAGTGATCCTCCGTTTCCTCTCATCTCTCTCTCAGAACACACAACACAAGTATTCAGTTCATATTACTCTGTTTCCTACCTCTCTCCTTTCACGGAAGTATGTCCACGTTAAGTTGACTAAATCTGAAAATGCTGTTTACATGTGAAGATGACATGGTGTTGCCGTGCACAGTGGGGCCGTCATTGATTCAAAACCTGTTCAAAATGAACCTTAAAGGGAGATTAGTCCAGTATTCAATCCTCTTATCAACATGGGAGTGGACAATATGCTGCTTTATACAAATGTATGAATATGTCTATTATTGGAAATCAATTAACCCATTAACATTCACACATCTGGAGGTCAGAGGTCACAGATGACAGTTTTTCCTCGCCAACATTTAGCGTAAGTTCAGAGCGTTATTTAACCCCTTCATGACCAGCTGGTCTGACCTGGTTGGTACCGATGGATTCATCAGGTTTTATAGTTTCCTTTGATACCAGTATCTTCACTCCAGCTTTAACACTGAGCCCTCTAAAACCTAATAATTGCAATTTGCGTTAATGTGTTAAAGAAATAAGTGGCGTTAAAACAAATTGGCGTTAATGCGTTAACTCTGACCGGCCTAATGTTTCAGTTTCTGACTGTTTTTGGAGTTTGGAAAATTACTGACATTATGTCAAATATCAAATATCAAATATGCTATAATTGAAAACAACATTTTTATTATTGACACCTGCTCACTTTGACCTCTTTCATCCTTTCATCGTTTTATTTCCTCTCCATCCCTCTTCCTCTTCCTGTCCTCTCTGAGCCTGTTGAAATTCAGTCCATCTCTCAAGGTTGTTCCTTCCTGTCTCTTTCTCTCTCTCTTTCTCTCTCTCTCTCTCACATCAGCATCACGTCGGCCAGGGAGGGGGTCAAAGTTCACAGCAATCCGCCAGCCTCCGCGGTCCTCCCACCGGACCGCTTGATTGACAGCAATCAGGACTAACCTCCCCTCCTCCTCCTCCATCCTCCCTCCTCCCTCCACCTGTCAAGACAAAGTGGCTGCTAGTGTGTGTGTGTGTGTGTGTGTGTGTGTGTGTGTGTGTGTGTGTGTGTGTGGACCACTTCCTGTCATTTTTAATTATCCAAATGATATTCAGCTTCAGCACACTACCCCCCCTCAAAAAACTCCCATAATCCCCCAGTCCAGCCTCCCAACAGATGCTGTCAGGAGGGCACCGTCGCGCCGCCATTAGCATAAGAGCGTGTTTGTTTAAAGAGCCCGTCCCGCCTATAAAATCAAACAATTAGAGATGCAGACAAGCCGCGGCCTATTGACTGCATAAATAATAAGACCCGCACTCGTCTTTTTTCTCTCCTTTCACCTTCGCTTTTTTTCTTCTTCTTCTTCGCTCTCTGGACGCTTCGTTTATTGGTTCAGACCTCTTCCCTCTCCCTCTCTCTCTCTCTCTTTCCCTCCGTCCGTCCATCTCTCCGCAGTTATTCCCACAGCTAATGAACCTGCCGGACCTCACAGGAAGTCAGAGAGAGAGAGAGGGGGGTTGTGGGTAATAATCAGGATGCGAGGCTCGACGCTCACCGCCGTGACCTTTAGTCTCGCCGCCGCCGGGTCACGCCGGGCCTCTGGAGTCATCTGCGCATGCAGGCTGGCGAAGCCCGGCTACAAACCCACGGCTCGCCGTGTGTGTGTGTGTGTGTGTGTGTGTGTGTGTGTGTGTGTGTGTGTGTGCGTGTGTGTGTGTGTAATGTGTTTGAATATGCAGGTCTTAAAAATTCATCTGAAGGCCGGAGTTCAGCGCTCAGAGAGACGGAGAGAGAGATACCTGAAATACTGCGTCTGTGTAGTAATTTGACACCAATCTGAGCCAGACTTCACTCACAACATCTGAAATATTCTTTAAATACATTATCAACGTATTTCATACCTACTAAGAAGAAGAAGAAGAAGAAGAAGAAGAAGAAGAAGAAGGAGGATGAGGAGGAGGAGGAGAAGAAGAAGAAGAAGAAGGAGAAGGAGAAGGAGAAGAAGAAGGAGAAGAAGAAGAAGAAGAAGAAGAAGAAGAAGAAGAAGGAGGATGAGGAGAAGAAGAAGGAGGAGGAAGAGGAGGAGAAGAAGAAGAAGAAGAAGGAGGAGGAGGAGCAGAGGAAGACGAAGAAGACGAAGAAGAAGAAGAAGACCTATCCTCCAGCCTCTGTCCTTTCCACGCTTCCCATTCATTGTCTATGTAAGCAGTCGTGCAATGCATTCTGGTAGCGCAGTGTTGCATTTCGAGAAACGGACCGCCACATTGGCCGCTTCTCATTTACATACAGCTGAGGTCTCGGCTACTTTATGCAAATCAGGGGCGACTCGCCACCTCTGGAAACTCCCGAGAAACTTTGAAACTGACCGCTGTCGATCTAAAGTAAAGACAGATTCAGCGACTGAAGGACTTCTTTATATTTCGGTGAACTGTTTTCGTGATGTAAGAGAAAAAAAGTTTCCAAACGAGCCGCCGTGTTGGTTCTGGTTTGAAAGCTGGGAGCAGCAGCCTACGAGGGAAAGCGTTCGTCCAATCAGGAGCCCACAGAGGAGTTAAAAAGGCCTCTGTGGACACGTACCATCACACTTGTTGTTGAAATTGATCTGTTTTGAGATCAGATAGCGATCTGATCCACCCGATATTCATCAAGAGGCTCAGTGTCGATGGTGAATCAATACATGATAGCGTCATTAGAAGTAAACAGAAGACTTAAATCTCTGAGCTCCCTTGAATGCATCAGCAGGATTACTTCTTTTAACCGTCTCTGCTGGTAACAACACGATAAAGACGGGTAAAGTTTCAAATCTCTAAAGCAGCTAAAACATGCAGAATCAGCAGGTCGAGGAGTCTCTCAGTGACTTCCTCCCTGTATGTCTGACTTCCTTTCTCCTGCTTCTCCTCAGCTTTTCCACTTCCTGTCTGTCTGTCCGTCTCTCTGTCATCACTTCCTGTTCATATTCACCGGGAGCAGCAGCAGCAGTCCCCTCTCTCTCTCTCTCTCTCTCTCTCTCTCTCTCTCTCTCTCTCTCTCTCTCTCTCTCGTCTCCTCGTCTAATTTTTACCTACGGTGACACTCATTGGTTGACAGCTTGATTGACGGGCTGACAGGAAGCGGTGTCGTGTCTGCCGCGCCGCCGCCGCCGCTGTCGTCTTTAATTTCCCCCTCATCGCCGTGACAACACACGGGCACCTTACATCTGTTTTGCCCGACGCGGAGCGAAGCGGCGGGTTAACAGCTGCAGGTGAAGGACTCAAACGCTTCGCTCATATCAAACAGGACACTCGTTGGGTTTCTCTTTACAAGCTGCTGCTGCTCTTCTCTCCGTCATTAATACTCTCATCTCTATTTTCATTCTTATGATTTTATTTATCATGTAACCTGTAAACTGAAGGAGTTTCAGGTGAAGTTGATTTTATTCTGGCATTTATATTTAATTATTATTATTATTATTATTATTTTCCCACTGCTCAGCCTTTTGTATTTATTTATTTGTGCTGTGGTTATTTGTTATATATTGCACGTCTTAATGCAAATATCTGTACATATTTCATATATTCTCATTTTCTTATTTTTAAAATTTAGTACTTACATATATTATTTTATATTGTACCATTATGTACATAATTTACATGTTACTTATTCTTTTTATTCTATTTTCTTACATTTCTTTATGTTTATATAAGATCTTCCCTGCGGAGATCAATAATTCTTCAATATTTCTGACTCTTATTCTGATATTTAGAACAAAACGGCCACGTTTACAACTGCAGACGGCAGATTTATAGCTTTTTTTGAGGAAACATTTTCACAATTTAAATATTTTCTAAACATTTTTTGAGGTCTAAATCCAGAAAGAGAGAATGTGAACAATACGCAAAAAGGTACCAAGACTGGAATCTAATGAAATTTCTTCATTATGATGTCGTCCCACTGAAGATAAAGTATTCACCTTTAGCTGCGTATTATTGCCTGTGTATTAATTCAGATATATTGGGAAATTCAAACAATAAAACCATGCGGATAAAATAGTGTAGTGCACTTTGTAGAGCCATGTTTCTCTCAGCTTTTATCAGAAAATGTCCCGTTATTTTTAATAAATCCTGTCGGACACGACGCCGACTGATCAGCAGGAAAACTGCATTTTTATTTCTAATCATATTTGTAAAACAGCCGTTTTACAAATATGATTATAAATGTGAAACTTAGTCAAAGTTGTACTGTGTGTTCAAAGACGTGTGTATTTTGTGTTCTTGAGTGAGTGATGCTGTAATGTGTGTGTGTGTGTGTGTGTGTGTGTGTGTGTGTGTGTTACGGGTGACAGCCTCTGAACTACAGAGGAAATATTTACCATAAACCATCTATTAAAGAAGGGCGAGGCACGTCAGCTGACATCACTCTGACTCTGTGTGTGTGTGTGTGTGTGTGTGTGTGTGTGTTCATGCACTTTCTATCATTTATAAGGTCAATTATTACTCTTTGTAATATAACCTTTTATATCATTGCCAAATATTTGCCAGATTGTATATGCACGCATCCAAGAGGAAGCTACGAAGATGGCGGACACAGTGCAGAAAAAATGCAAATATAGCGAGGTGAAATGGCGAGCGGACAAAGCTCGTTCTAAAACGAGAGTGAATCTCGGCTTTCACCCGCTGGCGAGCCCCAAAACTATTCCAGAAGTCAATCTCGACTTATTTTTCACATAACTTCTGTACTTAAGCCATCTTTTCCTAGACCTGACTAACCAAGGTGTTTCCTGTGAAGACGGAAGTTTATTTTGAAAAGACCGTATACATGTAACGTGTGCAAACTGACACGTGTTGCTGGACTGCTGTTGAATGCATCCGACAAATCCTCCTGTCTTTAAGTATATTTTGATGCTGATACTTTGGTAGTATTTCTGTGGTATTACTGCTTTTCCTTCAGTGAAACATGGAGTACTTCTTCCACCACTGCCGCCTTTACTTTCCAAACATCTGTCCTCACGAACCAAACCCTCCCAACTTTTTAAACACTGTCTCCGCTTTCCAAACATGTCACAGCCAGATGTGTCTCTTTGCATCTTCTATCTATCTGCCTGCTGTCTCTCTCTTTCTGTCCATGTCTTACGTGTCTTTCCTTCTCTTCTCGTTTCCTTGCCTCCATCTCTCCTAGCCTCCTTTGTGTCTTTGCTGCAGATCGACAGGTCGTCCTCATCACACTGTGTGTTTGATTCTCACACTAAACAACCAAACAGGCTGTGTGTGTTTTAACAGGTGTGATACCTCCCCCCCCCCAGACACTCATCATGCCAGGTGCTCCGCCAGCCTGTCACCAACACAAACACACTTTCTTCCTCTTTGTCTCGTCGTTTCCTCCGTTCACTTTGTGACTTCACTAAAGACACGCGGCGTCTTCCTCTTCATCAATCTCTCTCTAATTGTTCACTCTTTTTGGAGCGACACAGTTTACTTTATGACACCCCCCCCCTCTGTTTAATTAGTGTCCGTCTGTCCGCCGCCTCTTCATCTTCAAACGCCACATGGTGTCTTTAAAAACACCAAACATCAAGCTGCTCTTTAAAGTCCAAAAAAACACACTTCATCAGCAAACTAAACTTCCTTCTACTTCCTGACCTGCTCACCTTAAAGGAGCAGTCCGCTCATTTGTTAGAGCTCGGGCCTTTACATTTATTAACGCAGTCCAAAAGTTAGTTGTGATTTCAGAACACTATCTCCCTGCAGCTGCATCCTTCTTTACAGAAAATAGAATAACATGTTGGTATTACATGTTTCTGCAAACCACGGATACGTTGAATCGGGACGTTTCTGAATCAAAAATACATTTCATATTAACATTTCTACATACGTGTATATCAGCGTCACCGTATTTTAACTGCTCCTGGTGCTTTTGCTGTTTAGAAACTGTATTCAATTATGTTTAGGCAACAAAACTACTGGGTTAGGTTTAGTAAAAGATCATGCCTCGGGTTCAAATAAGTACTTTTAGTTTTCACATGGGATACGAACAGCAGCCTCCTGGGTTAAAGTCAGTCCCGTGTTTGACCCATCTATCCACTTCGTCCTCGTCCCTATACAGACATTAGGCGACTAGGCTGCTTCATGACATGTTCATCCTAGCTTAGTAAGAGCAGAAGGAAACTGCTAGCGTAGCTCACATTTCTTGCCCCATTCACTGTTGTTGCAGTTTACAATCTAAACAATATAATTGGTGAGTACAATGTTATCATAAAGTCCTACAGAAATGAACCCTAAAATCCATAAATGAGTTAGCATTTTAGCACTTCCCGTTCCCTCGCCTGGAAGTCAATGGGATTTTAGTTAGATGTCTGAAATAAGGCCTGTGGTTAACACAAGCTGAAAAGATTTTAATGTTTGTTCTACGATATAAAATACGTCAGTAAATACCCCGCTAGTGAATCTATATATTAGCCCCTTAAACATGATCTGTCTGGTTTGTGTTGTGTGGAGTGGACTCTGCCCTATTTAGGAGGAATCTCTTTGCAAAGATTTGCACGGCGATTTTCCGTATTCCTGCACCGCATTTTCGCATCAAACTGGTGAGAAACGGCTTTTATTCTGCACATTTTTAGTCAAATAAGGGATCAGATTCAGGATTTAAAAGGATCCAGATCTGATTAGTAAATCAGAAAATGTTGAACCTCAACTCAGACATCACTTGCTGTCGAAACGTACGTTTTCTGCTTAATAAAGATAACGTCGAGAGCTAAATGAAACCCTTCAGAGACACGGCGGCCACGTGTTTCCTCCACAGATCTCTGTGGATGAGTAATAAAGTTCATACAAACACCAGCTTCACTCATTTCCTCCCACTAACACACACACACACACACACACACACACACACACACACACACACACACACACACACACACACACACACACACACACACACACACACACACAGCAGCTCATACCTGACAGCAGAGCACACATGGAGCTTTACATCCTGTTTAATGACTGCACTCCCTCTCTCTCTCTCTATCTCCCTCTCTCTCTCTCTCTCTCTCTCTCTCTCTCTCTCTTCATTAAGCGTTATCAACCTCTCTGGCCTAATCTCTCTGAAATTAGTGTCTGGTCTCTACCACCTAAGTGACTGGCTGGCATTCATTAGCGCTGCGTTTTAGCCAAATCAATCACGCCGCGCCCCGTCCGCCACGCTTTCTTAAAATGTCATCCTCAAACTTCTCACAATCAATTAAGCGGGAGATTAATGAGGCCAATTTGCCGCCAACACGTCGGCCTTCCTCCTGCGCTGAAAAGGCTACGCACACACACACACAAACACACACTCACACTCACAATGATGTAGAAACACACTGAATGATATATGTACATAGAGGAGACGAGCTGACACACACACACTGATAAATGACACACACACACACACACATCGTTTCCTGCAGGAAGTCCTGAGAGCACGCACTTTAAATAAACATAGAGAGAAGTCACTTCCTGTTTGATTAATAAAATGATCCTGTTTTTATAATGTGTCTGATATTACAGGTATAAAACATGAAATATTGTCTAGATGTTTAGTTCATTTTGTACTGTGAGAGGAGAGTGAACGTATTAAGCTTTGACCTTTTCCGTCATTAATCTAATAATCTCTTATGACATTGATTCATTATTTTGTGGCCGTGTGAGCGCCTGAGAACAATTCAGCTTTTATAATTAGTTTATTTTAGGAAAACTCAAACTCTGACACAAAGATCAAGGAGATAAAAAAAAAGAGTGGGTCGATTTTCACTTTGTATGAAATTGTGCGTATAGATATAAAGCTGCTGCTGATGCAACCCGGTATCACAGGAAGGCGTATGAATACCACCACATCACACGGATGTTCTGGTCATGAGTACGTCATGAGTTTAGCCTTTTCGTGTGTCATTTGTACGCCACGCAAAAGTCCGCACTTAGGTTTAAACAAGAAAACAACTTAGGGTAAGGGAAACGGCATGGTTGGGCTTAAAATAAGAAAGTAAACTAAGTAAAACAAGTGACAATTGTCACTAATGTCTCAACATCGGTCTCGATCACGTGTCTCCTGGTTAAACGTTCTGTGTTTGTTGGAGCGATAAAGTGACACATGTGGTCGTTAAGTCAACGAAAGTCAGCATCGGGCTCGCGCTTGCTCGAGCATCGCTCAAAACAATGAGGCGACACGTCAGCTAAAAGCACAACATCACTCTAGATTTCAGCTGCTTGGCAGTAATGTTAGCTGACCAGACCAAGGTCTCTCCATGAATCACTGCTGATCTTAGTGTTGGCTTTTCCTGCTTCAGCACAGGCTGAGGCAGCGGGGCTCTGCAGAGAGTAACTTGTCGTCTCCGCCCGCAGCCGGAGAGAACAGTGAAAACCGCGGCACCCGGTCGGTAACGAGACGGTAAGGTTTCTCTCTGTGGAGCCCCGTCACTTCACAAGACACGGGAAACCTCTGCTGGTCTGGAGGAGCTGCAGCAGTTATTTCTGACCAAACGTCCACTGAACATTCACTAGATATTCTCAGAGCTAAACTAACTCTTCTGCAGGGTGGAGTGAGCAGCATGCACGGGAGAGGTGGAGCGAGCTGAGCGAGAATGTGCGCAGTGTGAGTGAAGACAAGCATGCAAAGGAGGAGAGGCAGCGGCCACACACGAACGCGCATATGCAAGCCCGCATGTGTCCCGACCTGGTACATTTATACGCTTAAAAAGTTACAAACAGTCCCTTTAATTTACCATGATTTCAGTGATATATAAAAAAGGCAAGTTTTTTTTTTTTTTTTTTTTTACGGAAACAACTACAGAAAACACGTGAAAAACATCAACAAAAAACATGTGACAAACGTCACTAATGTAACTTACAAAAGAAAACACCCCTGGTTAAAAGTCCTGTGTTTGTTGGACCCTCCCACCATAAGTAGTCTTTCTCGCTTTTTATACTACATCACTAAGTCTTACCTCGTCTTTACATTGCAGTCAGTATAGGATACATGGCGTACAAAAAACACCCGGAAAGGTAAGAGGATGGGTCCAACAAGCAAGTGCTTTGTTTAATTCACAACATTAAGCACGTGTTGTATTGTGACTGAAAAGAGTAACGCCGAGGGGTCTGACGGTGGGATGAGGACCGTATTGACATACTTATTTGAACCCAAACCACAATCTTTTCCTAAACCAAACCAAGTTATTTCCTGTGAACATGGACATTTATTTTGAAATGATAGTGCATGTAATGAGAGGAAACTGACAGGTGTAAAACTGACGCTAGAGCGGTACCTAGAGCGTCACAGTTTGAAGCGTAGTGCCACTGTGGGATGCTTTTATTGTGAAGAAGTTAAAGGAAATGCAATATGTTGGTCAACATTAGCGGTGCTATTCTTTAATAAAAACAGGTCTAATCAACCAGATGTTCCTGTGATCTGTGCTGTTTGATCAGTAAATCAGTTTTCAATACTACAGGAAGGAACAGTACAAACAGAATGTAGTTATTAGAAGCAGGTAATACTTAAAAAGCAGCTTAATGTAGAGTACAATTTAAAACAAAGCTTAACACACACACACACACACACACACACACACACACACACACACACACACACACACACGCGGCGGCGGCGGCGGCGGCGATGCTCTGCTCAGCGCAGCGTGAGCGGATGCGCGGCGGCTCGGCTGCTCTCGGCTTGTTCCAGCCTCGTGTTAACACTCACACATGACAACATGATGTGCAGAGCGGCGGAAGAGGGGGAGAGTCGGTTGTCACGGCGACACGCTCTCTCTCTCTCTCTCGCTCTCTCTCTTTCTCTCGCTGTGGCTGTCTGCAGGATTAAAGCGGGACTGATAAAGAACAAACGCAACAACAAGGACTTGTGATAGATGTGGTTGCACTAATGCTCGCCGTCCTCCGCCTCGCTCTCTCCGTCTTTCTACTACTGATACTCAGAGAGCGAGCCGTTTCCTTTACGGGCACAGCGCCCTCTAGCTGCCGGCCGGCTCAGATCAGATCTCAGACCAGTTTCTCCCTGATTCATCTCACCGGTTATGAAGCTATCTGAAGATAACATGTGAATCCAAACTGCAGTGAGACACAAGAGAGAATGTGGACAGTAAAGCCACTGGTTTCTGAGAATAAAAGACTTGTCGTGTCCGCTCTGAGGACTTTATAAAGACGTCCACAAGCTGGTTTGATTGACAGTTGAGATTGTGAGAAAGAAAGGTGGATGAAACCGGCTCATGTGCTTTCTAAAACGACGCTGACCTTTGGATGCCACGGCGGGCGTAAAACATGCATCGAGACGTTAATCAGCAGAGCACTTCTTCTACAATTAACAGCAGAAAAGGTCACTGCAGAGACAGACACATTCTATGTAGAACAGATGTAGAACAGATGTAGAACAGATGTAGAAGTGATATGAACACACTTAAAGCAAAATGAGAGAGAGCACACCTAAAAGCAGCGGTGGAAAGTACATTAACTATAGGAACATTTAGAGAGAACTCTGCTGCTTTATACTTCTACTCTGATACATCTTAGAGACAAATGTTCTACCTTTAACTTCACTACATTTATTCAACAACTTAAAGGTAGGGTGGTCGATGTTGGAAAGCTAGCATAATTGGAAAGTAGCATCGGCTCAGGAGCTCCGTCTAAACCCAAAAAATGACAAAACAATAACAGATATTGTCCAGAAACCCTCACAGGTACTGCATTTAGCATAAAACAATACGCTCCAATCAGAACATGGCAAACTGCAGCCCAACAGACAACAACAGCTGTCAGTGTGTCAGTGTGCTGACTTGACTATGACTTGCCCCAAACTGCATGTGATGATCATAAAGTGGGCATGTCTGTAAAGGGGAGACTCGTGGGTACCCAGAGAACCCATTTACATTCACTGATCTGGAGGTCAGAGGTCAAGGGACCCCTTTGAAAATGGACATGACAGTTTTTCCTCACCGAAATTCAGTGTAAGTTTGGAGCGTTATTTAACCTCCTTCATGATGAGCTAGTCTGACCTGGTTGGTACGGATGGATTCATCAGGTTTTATAGTTTACTATGAGCCCACTGCAACCTAATAATCACAAGTTGAGTTAATGCATTAAAGAAATGAGTGGCGTTAAAACGAATTTGTGTTAACGAGTTATTATCGCGTTAACTTTGACAGCTCTATTTATAGGTTAAGATAAAACTTTATTAATCCCCAGGGGGGTACAAAGTAATTAAAATGAATGCAACATTAAAATGATGAACACATTAATGCATCAATAATCATAATGCAATAATATAATACATATTATTCTGCATAAAGAGCACTTTTACTTTTGGGACTTTACGTCAATTTTGATTCTGATACTTCTGTATTTTTACTCGAGTTAAATTTAGTGTCACCGTCTCTCAAACAGTTTGTGATGAATTCTTCATATCTGAGGAATGTTTCTGTCAGGATGCTCGGATATGATGATAAAGAAAACTACAACAAGATTAGAAAAGTGGATTTTTACACAGCGAAGGCTCACTGCTGTCAACCAGATTATAATAATAATAATAATAATAATAATAATAATAATAATAATCAGGTGTAACTGAAACAGACGCAAACACACACACACACACACACACACACACAGATTAGCAGCCTGTATCAGCGGTGGTATCGCGTCGTCAGCCTGGTTGTGATGTTAAAAGCTCAGCCTTTGGGCTGTATGTTAAACAGATAAGGAGTGGAGCATGTTAGGGATTAAAACTACAAGACACACACACACATTTCACACACACACACACACACACACACACATACACAAACCCGCGGGAGCAGCGATAACCCAGTCATTATCATACTTTCATAATTCCATTTAATAATTCAGCTTAGCCGCGGCGGCAGCTGGATGTTGAGGAATAATTGAAGTCGGCTGTGGTGAGAAATCTGAGGGTGAATTATGAGGAATCAGCGCACTAATAATGTAAAGGTACATTATGAGGAATCATTTAGCTTCTGAAAAGCTCAAAGGCAAATTATAAGACTTAATTCTGATAACAAAATGGTGTGAAATCCTCATTCGGACACTAAATGTGACAGGATGTGGACGCCATCGTATTCTGGGGATTCAGGAATAACAGAAAATATCATTTCAGTCCATTAGGCCTCACTAACGAGGCTGTGATGCTCATTAAACACTAGAAAACAGAAAGATTTGACATTAATAGACACGTTACCACTAGTGGGTCCTGAGAAAAGGCCAGGTTGATACCCAAATCAAAACGGTTTATCCTGTACGGTGGCTATTTTAGGACATCTCAGGCTCAGTTCTTCATCATTTCATCATTACGTTGAGTGTTGATACACCTCTTGGCAAAGCTTGTTTTAATAATTCCTGCGATGTTAATAGAAATCAACAACATATCGGCGACTCGCCTTCTGGAGAACATAAATATACAGTATGTACCAAGTTCCTGAGCTCTTTCACAGCAATGCGACCAGCGCCATCCTTACAGCAGCGATGCTAGCGTGGCTTAACACAAGCTTTACTAAGAAACCAATGTCTGTGGAGTATCGTGCACAATATGAAGGATGTTTAGGAGCGTACAGTGTATTGATTCTGCATCATGTTGAGTGATGCAACAGTGCAAAAACAACCAGAAATGATTCATCAGAAACCAAAAGGATGCATTTGTCAGCGTGTGTATTCAGACAGGCGTCCTGAAGTTTACTGTGTACGTCCTAAGATGTGTTCAGATGACGTCAACCTCCTTCAACAGTTCCTACCTGTAAAATGTGGCTGCCCAGGTGAGGTTCGAAGATCTCCGAGGCGACAGCGCTGGGACTCCTCCTTCGCTGGGTACCGATAGCTAAACACACATCACACACACACACACACCAGCAAACACACATGCACACACACACAAGGAGAGAGAAAGCACAGGACAGGACAGAAGAAGACCGGTGAGACTCAGACACATTGATACGAGCAAAGCTACACACACACACACACACACACACACACACATATGCATTCAAACACACACACACACACACACACACACACACACACACACTAACGTTTATACAGCCTAGCGTGACGAACACACATGGCACAGGACAAGAGGAACCAGTGAAGTCAACTCTGTAGAACATTCTTGAACAGTGAGACGAGTTAGCATTGTTAGCCCCCCTCATTACAACCAACAGGAACCGTTAGCTTCATGCTAATAAGGTTGCAACCGACCGTATTCTACAACACGGATGACGTGAGGAGCTAATAATGCTAACAAGTTAAACTTAGTGAAGTCAACCAGCAAAACTTTGGATTTTCTACACAAAAGACATTTTATAGAAAGAAAACATGAGAAGATTTCCATGCAGACACAGATCTGTTCCAGTTTAGCTGCAACATGACGGACATGTGGAGGTTTTGTGGACAGACGTAGAGTTCTTAGGAAGAGATTGGGGAGGCGGTTGCATGCAGTTAGGAAGAGGTCATGACAACATTATCAACTGGAACACTGCAGCAGGACGGTAGGATCACTAAAACCAAACACGAGGGCTCAAGATAACAAGATAGGTCCCTCAGTGGTCACAGATACCAGACAGAGCTCTCTCTCTCTCTCTCTCTCTCTCTCTCTCTCATTATCTCTTCACCATCTCTTTTTATCATTCTCATCTTTCTACCCATTACTGTTCATCGCTGGAGAAAGAGAGAGAAAGAGAGAGAAAGAGAGAGAGAGAGAAAGAGAGAGACGGTCAGTGAAAGGCAGAAAAGAGAGAAATGTTTTATAGCTTTCTAAAATTTCTTCCTGAGGGCAAAACTCAGAGAAACAGAAAGTACAACAGTGAGAGAGAGAGAGAGAGAGAGAGAGAGAGAGAGAGAGAGAGGGGGGGGTTATATGTGATATATCTGCCCTCAGGTTAAACTGTCTCTCTCTTTCCCAAAAGAAGACAAAGCCAGACAGTGTGAAAGACATACAGAGAGAGAATTTGAATATTTAAAAACTTCCCTTTATCACCAATATTCAATCACACTACTGTACATCTACGTCATTCAACCATAAACATACTGTACGTCTACGTCATTCAACCATAAACATACTGTACGTCTACGTCATTCAACCATAAACATACTGTACGTCTACGTCATTCAACCATAAACATACTGTACGTCTACGTCATTCAACCATAAACATACTGAAGAAGAGAAGCAGAAACCAAAAGGTACATCGTGCCTTAAACAACACTGTAATTGTTCAGTATTGCTGCCAACATGACCTTCAGGCCAGGCGGTTAGCTGTGGTTGAAGTGAAGCCAAAGCTGAAGTGTCTTCAACCTGCATTCTTTCTGATTGTATAGAAACAACGAGGCAGTGAAGGAGGACGAGTCGGCGTGATGGCGTTTAGTGGTCTCATTTAGCCGCTTGTTAGTAACCGCCTTTTTGAAGACACATAAAAGCTTCAGAATTCACCGGTGGGATATTTATTGATCTATTTTATGTCTTCGAACAAAACGTTCAAATCTCTTGTGTTAACCACAGACCTACACCCTGAACTATAAACCCATTCAGAGAACCCGTTGACTTCCAGACGACGGAACAGGAAGTGCTAACAAACTAACTCATTTCTGGGTTTTAGGACTCATTCCTGCAGCTCTCTATTCGGGATCGGGTCCGATACTGTGCTCATGTACTCGTACTCGCAAAACGGCTCTTTTCTTGAACACGTTACTTGATGCTTCTTGCCTTTGAAAATGCTGAAAAAGTTGTTTCTTAAATAATAGTTTAATTTAATAACAGGAGTTTGATTTTTTAAATAGAGTTTATTAAATTAAAATCCTGTTGCCTCGGACAAAAGAGAAACACAGGGCCGGACCAAGAGACAGAGAGACATTAGTAGAGTGTTAACCAGACAGTGAGACAGTTTGAGACAGTTTGAGACAGACAGACAGACAGAGAGACAGACAGATAGAAAGAGAGACAGACAGATAGAGAGAGAGAGAGACAGACAGACAGACAGAGAGACAGACAGATAGAGAGACAGACAGATAGAGAGACAGACAGACAGAGGGACAGACAGATAGAGAGACAGACAGAGAGACAGACAGAGGGACAGACAGATAGAGAGACAGACAGACAGATAGACAGACAGACAGATAGAGAGACAGACA